>PVIJ01000411.1:12597-300164 GCA_004024925.1 Scalopus aquaticus
TGTTATAAGTGAAACCATTCGATATTTTTCTCTTTCTTTCTGGCTTATTTCACTGAGTATGATCCCCTCTAATTCCATCCATGTCGCTGCAAATTGCATGTGTTTATCTTCTTTGAATGCTGAATAGTATTCCATTGTGTATATGTACCACATCTTCTTGATCCAATCATCTATTTTTGGACATCTGGGTTGCTTCCATCCCTTTGCTATTGTGAACAGTGCCACAATGAACATACGGGTGCATGTATCCTTTCAGATTAGTGTTTTTGTGTCTTTTGGGTAAATTCCCAAAAGTGGTATTGCTGGGTTGTATGGAAGCTCCATGTTTAGCAGTTTGAGGAATCGCCATACAGCTTTCCATAGTGGTTGGACCAATTCACATTCCCACCAGCAGTGTAAAAGAGTTCCTTTTTCTCCACATCCTTTCCAGCATTTGTTGTTGCCTATATTTTTAATGTGTGCCATCCTCACAGGCGTGAGGTGGTATCTCATAGTGGTTTTGATTTGCATTTCCTTGATTATAAGTGATGGTGAGCATTTTTTCATGTATCTGTTGGCCATTTGCTTTTCTTCTTTGGAGAAGTGCCTTTTGAGCTCTTCTGCCCATTTTTTGACTGGGTTATTAGCTTTGCTTTTGTTGAGTTGTGTGAGTTCCTTGTAAATTTTTGTTATCAGTCCTTTTCGGATGTATTGTGTGCAAAGATCTTTTCCCAGTTGGTAGGGTGTCTGTTAGTTTTGGTTAATGTCTCTTTTGCTGTACAGAAGCTTTTTATTTTGATGTAATCCCATCTGTTTATCTTGTCTTGCACTTCCTTTGCTTTGAGGGATGTGTCTTTCAAGATTTTGCTGAGATGTATGTCGTGTAGAGTTTTGCCTATATTTTTTTCTATACAGTTTATGGTTTCAGGTCTTACATCCAGGTCTTTTATCCATTTTGAGTTGACTTTTGTGCAGGGTGTGAGGTAGTAGTCTAGCTTCATTTTTTTGCATGTGGCTGTCTAGTTTTCCCAGCACCATTTATTGAATAGACTGTCCTTGTTCCACTGCATTTTCTTTGTTCCTTTGTCAAAGATTAGTTGTTTATAGATATGTGGCTTTAATTCTGGGTATTCTATTTGGTTCCATTGGTCTTTCTGTCTGTTTTTGTTCCAGTACCATGCTGTTTTAATTATTATGGCTCTGTAGTATAGTTTGAAATCAGGGAGTGAAATTCCTCCGTTTTCTTTCCTTTTAGTTAGTAGGCTTTAGCTATGCGAGGTTTTTTGTGGTTCCATACAATGCCGTCAGCTGTTCCCTCTAATGTCACACACTTCTTACAAGCTGAGCCCAATTGGAATATTTCCCCAGATATATTTGATTCCTTTGTTGGGATCTAAGTTAGGAAGACTAACTAGTTGCAGGATTGTGAACTTGCAAAAGACTGACTTGGCAAAAGCTCAGCTGCATGCACATTGGCCTTTGGGTTGAGAATTAAAACTTGCAGCCTCCTCCCTCTGCCTGCAGCACTTTTTTATCTTATAGGTGCAGAGTTGAAGGGGTTACCCTGCACATAATGTAGGGAGCTTCATTACCTATGTGGGAAAGTCAGTTTTTATTCTTTATCTTAGAAAACAAACATACATATAATAAAAAAATATGTAGTCATTGTGGAAATTTTTGAGAATGCCTACAAGACAGTAACAGTTATAATTTGTTTTACTATTAATATGGCATGTTTGTTCTTCTTGTCTTTTTTCTAGGCATATATTTGTCTTTCCTTTTTTTTTTTTTTTCAGAAATGGCATCACATTGTTGCCTTAGCAATAGATCACGAACATTTTCCCATGTCATTAAATCATCTTTTACAAGATTATTTTTTAAGGTCTGTCGAGAATGTCATTACATAATCTTCCATAATTTATTAACCTATGCCTATTGTTGTACATGTAAATGATTTTAAAGCTTATATTATTATAAGCAGCTCTGCAATTAATATCCTTTTAGAAAACGACTTAAGCACAGCTACGACTATTTTCCTGGGTGAAAATTTTAGATGCTGGCCAAAGGGGGTAGAGAATTTTTATGTTTTTGCTAACATTCTCCAACATAAAGAATTATGCTTTTGAGATTAATTTTCTACTGTAGGTTTCAAATTTAATTTAATTTGCATTTCTCTCCTCCCTCCCCAGCCCCCACACAAGTCAGTGTGTCTCGACTATTTGAATTCCTTCTCTTGTAGGTGGCCACTTCCTCTCCTTTGCCCATTTTGTGTTGTGATGTTAACTTTGGTGAGATTATCTTTCCAGGGGCTCCCCTTGCCCTGCTCTACCAAAAGAAGCCCTTTGCTGACTGGCTATGACTTCATGCCAAAGGGGAGCACTGGATCAACTCTGGGATGGGGACTGCCTTCAAGGCTAACAAAGTATACATAACAAAATAACTTTTTTAAATTTTATTACCAGTTCTGGTGTTATTTGTCTTAATATAGTTGGACCATTTACTTGCTTTGTGAACTTGGGTCAGGCCACCTTGGTTCTCTGAGTCTCAATTTCCCCGTCTGTCAAATGTGACAATGACACCTATCGCACAGATTTTTTTTAGTGGGAAATGTGATAAAGCTTATAAAACACAGTGCCTGGCACTAAGATGGCAGCCAGTGGACGGCATCGTTATTATCACTTAAGAGATTACGCAAAATAACATGCTGCTTTATGCTCACACATGTCACCTTGATGTAACCTTTACCTCCCCCCCCTTCCTTTCTTCTTTGCTGATGGAACAAGCCTGGGACAAGTAGGGAAAGGCTGAAAGAAAACCTCTGATCTCCCTTGGAATGAGCTAGGAAAATCTCCAATTCTCCCATGGAATGAGCCCTTTTGGGGAACTTAGAGATAACCCACCTCCATCCTGACCCACAGTGCCATGGGAATAGTAAAGCTCCCAGAACCCAAGAACCCTTTGGGGAAGATGTCTTGGCTTCCACATTCCTCAGCAATTAGTTGGAAGACTGATATGGTCGAGTGAAAGGTCAAGACAAAAGTCAAGTTCAAAAGAGGATCATTTTGATGGTCAGACTCCTCCAATTCCTTCCCAAGGAACACAGGCAACTTCTGGGGATACCAGAACATGGGTCTCTACAGACACTCAGAGGGGTCTCCAAGTGTAGGAAACAGGATACATGAGGCCTCTGACTTGAGCTTGGACCCTGCCCCGTGTGATGGCTTCCACATTTAGGATGGAGCAGGGAGGATTTCTTCTGTTGTTTTTGATGCTAGCAGCCTGGGTGATAACACTGTAAACAGTTGCTGCTCTATAGGTGGATGCTGACTGCTTATTTGGAGGCAGAAGAGATGTGATTGTGTGGCAGCTGATTTGAGAGGCATTCAGTCTGACTCTTTTGAACATCCACAACTCTGAGGAATCCTCTGGGCACATTAGGTGGTATCTACAGGCCCAGCCTTGGACCTCACCCCACCCAGTGTTACATACGACCACCTAACCTTGGGAACTTTGCTCCTCTGCTCCTTCCTTCTTCAAGGCCCTTAGTAATAACGTCTGTACTTTCTCAAAGGAAAACCTGTAATGATTTTACAAAGAAAATGTGTATTATTAAATAATAGGCACAAAAGGTCAAAGGCCAAAGTACCAAAGTGAACATTAGACTGCCTTCTTATCTTTAAAATGTGGAGGGTGGGGCCTCCCTAGTGGCGCAGTGGTTAAGCGCTGCGCTGTGGAGCTGTCGGCAGCGGCAACGCGATTTCGATGCCCGGCAAGGGAGATTCCCACATGGCGCTGCAGACCTCTCCTGCCTCGACTGCTGCTCCCCTCAGCAGTGTATTTCCATTGATCTGCCTGTTCTGCTCCCTGCTCTGTCTCTGGTGAACCCTCTCGCCGCCCCACGCCTCTGGCCTGTACCCCAGCTTGTATGCATAAATAAATAAATCTTTTAAAAAAAGAAATTAAATGTGGAGGGTGAACTGGAAAGTCTCTTTGGTTCCTGATAACATCAGGTTCTAGAAGTTCTTCTGAAGTGTCTAAAAGGATTCATCAAGAGCAAATCCCTGGAATATAGAGAATGCTCCCAGAATTGAGTCAATATTGAAGGAAATCAAGCTTCATGGGACAGAAGCTGTGCAGAGCTCTTGTAGACTGCCTTCTTATAGCTGAAATCAGGTATGGGCAGCAGCAACCCTCAGCAGACAGACACCAGTGTATAAAGTGTATTATATCTGGCAACAGAGGACCTGGGTTCAAATCTTGACTCTGCCACCTTCTAGCCACGTAACTGGAAATAAGTCATTTTGCTTCTCTGGCTTCAGTTTCCATCTCTTAAAAAGAAAAAAAAAAAAGGAAGGTAACTCTCCTGCTGGGTCTTGTGAGTAGCAAAGAAGATCACATCTCTTGCACATTATAGTGCTTCTACATAGCAAACACTCAGTAGCCTGACGACCATCACCATTGTTGAGCTAACGCAGAGAAAACAGGTTTCCATTTCCACCAACCAAAGAATCAAGAGGCCATGACCCAAAACTAAGAAATGTTGGAGCAAAGATTATGCTGCTTCCCTTCCCACGTTAGTTAGGGTCCTCCCAGGAAATTACAGGTGAGACCTGAGAGTTGAGTTTGGTTTCTCATCATCCAAGAATGTGCCTCTGTTCATCTTTTGAAAGGAAAGCAGTGGAAGCCATCTTTTTGGCCACAAGCGGGATGGGAAGGTGCTCTGTTCTAATGAGCCAGTTTTGTACCTTAATCTCTTCTCTTATGAAAATAATTTACCGTGATAATTACATCACATTAACTGATTACTCTTGCTATAGATTAAAGGCCTGCTTTTTCAAATCATTCCATAAATTAAAAGCAGTCCTCCCAGATACATGATTTCATGGATAAATACTGCATTTGCGTTGTCAGAATTTATGTTGAGAGGAAATGGAGGAAATGTATCCTTAAAGAAATATTTTTCAGAGGTTGTTAACACCTTCCACTCCTTCTGCTCACTGCTTCCAGTACCATAATATAAATGTGCAAGCTGTTAGCATGAGATGAACGTTCCGGAACTTCGGGGCCACCTGCCTGCATGACTGGCTTGTTTCAATTCCGTTGCATGGCAGAGATTTAAATAGGACCAGGGCTGAGATTTATGGTGTCTGCATCTTACACATAAAACTTTCACTCAGATCTCCCTCTTTCTCACACACGGAAGGATGTCAAAACTGTGGCCTGAGGCGGAATGGATTGGGGGGCTAGCAGTCTGTAGTAGGGTGCAAAGACTAAGGGAATGTGGCCATGTTTGGGTACCTCAGCTCTGTCTGTCCCTCCGCCTTCTGTCAGACACAAAAGAGTTATGAGAACGTGGGAGAATTGAAGGACCAGAGATATTTAAGGAAAGAAGTGCTGAGGTGGATCTCGTGGGGTGCTGAGGAACAGTCCTGTGAGAGGAGATTGAATTAAGTGACCTTGGGGGCTGCAGAACTGACCACCCAGCCCAGCATTTGGCATTGTGGTGAGTCGTGGCCCAGTGTGCACAACTGGCACGGGCACTGGCCTGGCTTCCAGGACCCTAAACTTCCTTCTTCTGGGAATCTGCAGCCACTGATGTACTGAGTTTTTCCAAATGTCATATTGAAGCTTGGCAGACAATTCAACAGGTGCATTTTTAAATCAGTTCAAAAAAAGTTAAGTTTCCATTTTGAAATGTAAGAAACCTTTTAGGAAAGATTTGGTTATGAAGAGGTTTACACTGGAGTCCCCCCTTATCCACAGGGCACACAATTTGTCCAAGGCCCCCAGTGGATGCCTAAAACCAAGGATAGTAGTACCAAATCCTTTGTAATCTGTTTTTTCCTACATATGCATATTTATTTATTTATTTATTTTAAAGATTTATTTATATATGCTTACAAGCTGGGGTACAGGCCAGAGGCGTGGGGCAGCGAGAGGGTTCACCAGAGACAGAGTAGGGAGCAGAACAGGCAGATAGTCGGAAACACACTGCTGAGGGGAGCAGCGGGCGAGGCAGGAGAGGTCTGCCATGTGATGTGGGAATCTCCCCGGCCAGGCATCGAACTTTCCTTGCCGCTGCCAACAGCTCCACAGCGCAGCGCTTAACCGCTGCGCCACCAGGGAGGCCCCTTATGCATATTTATGATAAAGTATAATTTATAAACTAGGCACAGTAAGGGATTAACAGCAGTAGCTAATAATAGAATAGTGATAGCGATATGCTTGGAAGTTATATGAATAACTTCTGTCTGTCTCTCAGACTATTTCACTATTCAGAATAGGATGGTAGTTGAACACAAGTCACTGAAATGGGTGAAATGGGGTGAAAATTGGGGTAAGGGGTGACTGCTTGTGCGTAACACACAGACACAGCCTCTTTGTGAATATCTCATTCTTCATCCTGGAGCTTGTTCACATTCGTAGTTAAAGGTCTTATCTTCTCCCTGTGGATGAGGCAAGGTGGGAGCATTAATGGGAAAGTGATGGTAATAATAACACCTTACTGGCCTGATTCTGTGCTGGGAACAAAACCTCCCAGATAGGGTCTCTGCGCTCATTCAGTTGACCTTGTCATGGGGAGAGACAGAGCACAAGAATCAAACCCATAAGTAAAATAATTTCAAAATGTGAAAAATAATAGTAAGAAAACACAAAAGGATAATATAATAGTTACTGGTGGTAGTGGGCAAGGGGAAGGCACCCAGCTTGTCAAATTCGAGAAACAGAAAGGAGGCGAGTGTGACTGAGCCACAGTGAGTGGAGGAAGCAGATACATCACTGATGACAGAGACAAAGCCAGTTTTGGCCTTCCCCAGATCCTGGCTGGGGCTCAGTTAGAGCTCTATAACCAGTTCAAGTGCAGATGGAGAATAGACATCTCTCCATCAGCTCTCACCTGCGCGCTCAATAGGATGCTCTCTGGAGGCAGGATTTTGGGATGGGAACCAAGTGGTAGGTAGTTGGGCCTCTAAGAAGAATGACATTTATAGTTTGGGGTGAATGCAGAGTGACTTTAGACTTGGAGACAAGCAGATGTGGGTTCTAATGCAGTGCATGTCCCCAGTCGATATCCAGTCCCATGCACAGCAGTCTCCAGCACACAGGAAGCTTTATTGTTCAGAGTTTTTCCCTGGCCCTGATCAAACTGCTATGGAAAGCCTCCAAAGAGACCCAGAAGCCACCCATTGTGAGAAGGTATTCTCTTCCCTGGGCTGAGTTGAAAATGCCTCTCATTTGTCCTGGAAGGAAACGTTAATGGGGAGATGATGAGCCGTTTCTGTTCACTGAATGCCCATTCTAGACACAGGGCTGGTGGACCACCTCCCTGAGCATTCACAGCATCCCGAGAAGGCCAGCTCTGCTATGATACCCCCTACTTGCAACTGAAGAAACTTGTCTGTTAGGCAATCTTAATGCTGTTATGGGGTTGGCTGGCCTTTCCCGGGACAGAAGCCGGCCAAACGTGTCCACATCCACCTGCTGGCCATGTGTCATGCGGGGCTGGTATACCTGCTCTTTCTGTTTGGTTTTAAGTCATGCCAGGAATTTAGATTTTTAAACATGAAATACCCCATCTTTAAAACCTTGGCAACTGATTTGAAAACTTAGTTTAAATTTGTGCTGGGCACATGAAACCCGTCTGTGGGCTGAAGGACGCCCAGGGGCTATCCGTTGGCGACGTCTGCAGTGGAGCCTGGATAAGAGCAAGGGCTTGGGGACAGATGGTGCTGGTTCAAATCACTGCTTTTCTCCTACTGCCCTCCAGTGTGATTTACATAAATGGTTTGACCACTGCATAGAATGGTGATCCTAATGCTGCCTTGCTGACCTGCTTAGGGGTAAATGGATAATGCTTGTGAAATGCACGGTGCAGTACCTGGCGGATAGGAAGTGCTGAAAGCATGTGATGTCGTGTGCCCGTTTGTCAATTATGTGTGAGTGAGCTGCCTGACAGCTTCTAGGAGGCGGGGAGGTGTCATGAAGCTGGGATGCTCTTTAGAGAATCTTCACAGTCTTCGGAGCCAAACACATTGCAGCTGTTTGTCAGGAGGATTCTGGTGGTGACTTCCGTATCCAGAAGGTGATCCAAAGGATGCCATGAACATGCGATTAGCTCCAGCTCCAGGACAGAAGACAGTGTCCTCAGAGGTCATGCTGTAAATAAACATTCCCATTCAGGGTTAAGCCGCAGCTCTCTTGGCAAATCTCCAGCCCCTGTATCCCTCACTTTGCACATTGTAATATCCCCACTGTGTTTGGTCTGTGCAAAAAGACCTGGGAGGGTGATTTCATGGAATGAAATATTCTGCAGGCTTTTCTTTGCCACCCTCTAGAACAGAAGAAAGTACTTACCCTAGGGAGATGTGATTTCCAAACCTGAAACCATCTTACTCCTCCCTCTGGTCCCAGACTACTGTCTGAATTTCATAAAAGGAGGAGATAATGGGATGCTCACTCACGGACGGACGCTGTAACCAGAATAGGAAACAGAATTAAAATTAATGCCAAGTTGCTCCGCAGTCTGTCCCGGCACAGCAAAGTGTTCAGACAGAACCACAGACCCACATCCAAAGAGAGTGCCCACAGTCTCGATATTAAAACAGCTCCTCAAAAGTTACAGCACAGAATTCTGTTCTTAACACACAACTTCTGAACACACAAGACTTCTCTGTATCTCCCTGTCAGGCTGCTGTCTCCTGCTTCCCAGCTTCCCCCCCAATATTCTTCCAAATGTAGCATGAGCTGCTCTGGCCTCCCACCTGCTTTCTTACCTTCCACATCTAGTGTCTCCTTAACTCTGCCTCTCCCATGTAAGGCTCACCTTTCTGGCTTCTCCTGGTCTGTGTTTCTTCCCTGAACTCCAGGTGGCACAAAAGGCACGCAGGCCACAAAGAATCTGCATGGGTGCGCTGGTATAGGAAGACTGTGAATGCACATGCATCTGTAGTTTGCCCCATTGCATAATAAAGTGGATGCCACCAGGTTTCTGGAGAAACCACCTGGGAGGAGCATTTTTCTTTAAGAAGGAGTATGAAGAATAGACCTTTGCTGTGAAAACGTGACAGGGACTCCATCTGCAGTAAGTGCTCATCTCACTTGACACTGAAGACAATTCTGTTCTTTCTCCCCTGTGGAACTAGGTGATTCTTCAATTTACTGCAGACTGGAAAAGCAACCAGAGGAAACTATTATTTGCTTTAACTAATCTTATCTTTGAACTTGAGCCCCCATCCTTTCCAACCAAAAGGAAAGTCATCTCTTTTTGCTTAAGGTAGTTTCATTTGAGTGAAATAATATCTTTGAGGCAAAAACTCAGCATTTCAGGGTCACCCCATTTTCTTAAACAAAAAGACAAAGAGGGGACTGGCTCCCTGTGGCATCGATGGAAGTAAGAGCCCAGGTCTAGGAGTTGGTCCCATTGCTTCTAGTCATCTGGCCTCCGTTGCTCATGTTCGTGGCTGGTCTCTTCTCTCGGTACAGTGGGGAGTAGTGGTGACACCACCCTCTGTGCCTGATTCTGCCTACATTCTGCAGTTTCTTGCTGTTTTAACCATGTTTCCTTCCAGTCCCCCAGTTTTTTCCTCCATCTCCTTCTGTTAGGAGATCCTTCTACCCTTCCTGCAAAAGCCTCAGGAAGGACCCACCAACTGCCTACACTTAGCCACCTTCCATATCCCCTCGGAAACTCTCTGGTATTTTTATGATTGTGCTTTTCCACTCTTTTTTTAAAGATTTATTTATTTATGCAGGCAAGAGCTGGGGTGTAAGCCAGAGGTATGGGCTGGGGTAGGGGGAGGGAGGATGAGAGGATTCACCAGAAACAGAGTAGGGAGCAGAACAGGCAGAGTGGCTAAAATACCCTGCTGAGGGGAGCAGTGAGTGAGACAGGAGAGGTCTGCTGCGCCATGTGGGTGAGCTCCCTGGCCAGGGATCGAACTCATGCTGCATTGGCTGCCAATAGCTTCATAGTGCTGAGACTTAACCCCTTGAGCTACCAGGGAGGCCCTGCTTTTCCACTCTTAAAAAGTTCTATTTCTGGATTCCCTCTGCCCAAGCCCAGCATATCATCACTGTCGGAATCCCTAGGTGAATCATGCCGGTGTCAGAGTACTGGCAAGGTGGTTTCTTCCCAGGAAAGGAAAGACAAGAAAAATGCCCACTGTGCTCAGCCTCTTCCCAGAACATCTGAAGTTATGCACTGTGACCCATCCTTCCAGATCTCAGCTCAGCGTTATGAAGTAACTGGACATCTCCCTTCTCCAAGTCTGAATTCTTCCCTATTGACCAAAAGACTGCTCTTTTCTTTTCCTGATTGACGGGAACTTGCCACGATGCTGTACCTTTCTCACCTTCCCTAGGTTACAGGTAGTAGCTGCCCTTTTCTTTCCTGGAATATCAAACTTAAATGTGGCATGAATAGCAGAGAAGATGAAAAGAGAAGATCTTGCTTACTAGAAACAAGAAAATATTTTTAAAATAGTCACGCCACTTTACTTACAACATGCTTACACTTGTCATTATGGGGACAGGTAAGATAGGTAGCATTTTCCTACTTTACAGCTAAGAAGATAAAGATTCAGAGAGGTTAGGAAACCTGCCAAGGTCACACAGCATGTAGGTGGCACTGCTGGGAAGAGCACCTAGGTTTTTTGACTCTGGCCAGAGCGCTCTTTCTGTGTCAGCATCCCACTTCCCCTGCTAAAGCGCCCTACTCCTCCACGGGGCTGTGAAATCAGCCACAGGGCACCATCAGCTCTGCCAATCTGCTCCTCTGTCCCTTAAAGTGATTATAAAGTGGAAACCATGAAATCAGCAGCTGCAAGAACGGCAGGAATTCTGCCTCAAATAGGCACAAATCCTGGAAGCCAGCAGTTGATGCTGAAGTCACTGTGAGCTTCATTTAATCTTTTTATTTTAAGAGATTGCCAGCTATGAATGTCTGGGAGGTAGCCAACGACCCATTGTAAGCACTACATAATTTGTAAGTCAAACCTCTCTATTGATGGCAATGTGATACCGAAATCACTCAACTCACCAACATGTATTTAATAGACAAATCAATTATCCCTGGGGCTCTCCAAAGGTGATTTGGGAAGACAACACATAGACATGTAAGTGTGTATAAACATACACATTTAATGGAATGCAGAAAGAATAAAAACTGAATAATAATTGAGGAATCTTTTGGACTTTTCCCTTCTTGCTGGGAAACTTTCCCAGCCAAGAATCCACAAGGCCTTCAAATCTAGTAGGAACCCCCTCCTTATCCACTGGCCTTAGAAGGAAACAAAGGAATTCTTTGCTTTCCTTTTCACAGAGCAAAGGCTCCAGAACCTACTCAAGCCCTTGCCTATGCAATGCTTTTTGCCCAAGAAAAAAAGATGGGACACCCCTCCCCTTTCCATTGCCTGCTCCAAGCCCCTCTACATCCCACTTAGAGTTCTATGAAAGTCAGCCTTCTTCAGAAAAACAGACATATATTCTAATGGGATAGAATGGAGAACCTAGAATAAACCCACACATATAATTTCAAATGATTTTCAACAAGGATGCCAAGTCCTTCAATGGGGAAAGGACAGTCTTTTCAACAGATGGTGCGGGGAAACCTGGGAATGCACATGCAAACAAATGAAAATAGATCCTTACCTTAAGCCACATACAGAAATGAATGAGAAATTGATCAACGACCTAAACATAAGAGCTAAAACTATAAAACTCTTAGAAGAAAACATAGGGAGAAAGTTTCAGAACGTTGGATTTGGAAAGAATTCTTAGATATGACATCAAAAAGCATATTGCACAAAAGAAAAACATAGATAAATTGGATTTCATCAGAATTAAAACTTTGTGCATCTAAGTACACTGTCAATAGACTCAAAAGACAAACCACCAAATGGGAGAAAATGTGTGTATATTATGTTTCTGACAAGAGATTAATAACCAGAATTTATAAAGTACTCCCACAACTCACTTAAAGCAACATATAACCCAATTTAAAAATGTGCAAAAGACTTAGACATTTCTCCAAAGAATATATACAAATGTCCAATAAGCAGATGAAAAGATGCTCAATATCACTAATAATTAGGGAAATACGTATTAAAATCAGAAGGAGATACCACTTTACACACATTAGGATGGATATTAAATGAACAAAAACAGAAAATAAGTGTTCGCAAGAATGTCGAAAAATTGAAAATCCTTTTTAAAATGCACACCTTGTAAAATTGTGCATCCTGGATATCAGCACAGCAGTTCCTCAAGGAATGATCACACCATCTAGCAATTTTACTTCTGAGTGTATACACAAAAAGCAAAAACAAGGACTCAAGAAGATAGTTGTACCATCCTGTTTTAAGCAGCATTATTCACAGTAACCAAAATGTAGACGTGACTTAAGTGTCATGGGTTGGACATGGATGGATGAGTAAACAAAATATGTCATGTAGAATATTATTTAGCCTTTAGGGTAATCAGTGTTTAACATATGCTACAACATGGGTGGACCTTAAGGACATTATGCTGAGTGAAATAAGCCAGATACAAAAGAACAAATACTATGTGACTCCTCTCATATGAGGTATCTAGATTAGTCAAATTTATAGACACAAAATAAATGGTTGAAGAAAGGGATGAGTAAAGATTTAGTTGGACAATTAAGTTGGAAAAGCGTAGAAAAATCTAGAGATGGACAGTGATGACAATTAGACTACAGTGTGAATGTACTTAATGCCATTAAACTGCACAGTTAAAAACGGTAAGTTTTATGTTATGTGTGTTTTACCTCATTAAAAAAGAAAGACTTCATTGCCTGGTTGGGAGGGCTGTGGTTAGCCAACAGAGCCTAGCTGTTAGCTCCCTCAGGGTCCCTTCAGTTTGAACTGAGGTCACACTTTTCTTGTGGTGTCCCCCAGCCAGTGACCGTGGTCATTGTTGGCGTCAGTGGTACAAACTATTTTCGCTCAATGCACATTCCATCTAGCAGGCAATCTTTTGAGGCCTCTTGACAAGTTGTAAGTTTTTGGTTACCATGTCCAATATTTCTCCTTCACTTTTTCTTAATAAGCATTACTCTCCAGTAAATCTTCTCCACTCCTTATTCCATCTCCATCTATACCTCCTGGGGAACCTAATCTGCATCATATCCCTAGAGGCCTTTTCTGTTCCACTGATATCTCTACATAAGCAATGGCTCTTGCCATAACTCCCTGTTTTTCTCCCATCCCACAAATTTTTACTATAGAATTATGTTGGTTTTCTTCATACCTAAGACAATAAAAATCAACTTGGTTTAAAAAAGAGAAAGAAAGAAAACTTGCCTCCTTGATTCTACCCTGCCCTCCACAATCCATATCCGCTGAGAATACAGAGCCATCTTTTGAGAACCAAAATGATATCATATCTTGCCCCTGTTCAAGCTCATCTGCATGGTGGCCCATTGTATCTGGAATAAAATCTCCATTTCATACCACAGCCATTACAGCCCTACATGTTTTGACCACTATACCTACTTTGCTGACTCCTCATCTTTGCCCAACATTTTTTCTAAGCTGCAACTTCTTCTGGCCTTCTTATTCTGACTTGAACAGGTCAAGATATCACTCCCTCTGGGCCTTTGCTCAACCTCTGCTTGAACATCCTACTTTTGACTTAATATCATTCAGGTCTAATCTCAAACATCACCTCCTCTGAGAAGTTGCAACGAGTTGTACTACCCTGTTTTATTTCTTTTAACACATACCTCTATCTGAAATTTACTTATATAATCAACTATTCTCCATCTCCTAATCTGCAGTGGAAGCTTCCAGAAAGCAAGGACTTTGTGTATCATGTGCATAAATGTTATCCCCTGTACCTTAGCTCATGGTTCGCATCCTCATGAGACTTGATTGATTGAACTGATTCCTTTTCTTCCCCTATTTGATGGTTTTCTTTACCAGTTGATAAACAACCATCTTGAAGTTTACCAGAGTTTCAACCCTTCTTTATAAAATTCATTTGTTAAGTAAATATTCACTAATTTCTACTACCTGCCGGTCTATATACCAGGAATTGGAGTCACAGAGCTGTCTCTGACCTCAAAGAATTCAGAACCTAGGAAACTCTGTAATATCTGTAGCACATGGTAAGAAATATAGCAATGATATGTGTCATAAACTCAGGACATGGACCCCCCACATCAATGCTTTCAAAAAAAAGAACGTAAATCTTGACCAGTAACCCAGCAGTTTTAGCATAGGAGCTAAGGAAACAAGGTGTTGAAGGTTCTGAGCACAGGAAAAGCCATTATCAAGAGACCCAAGAGAGCCTGGCAGATGTCCCTCCATATGGCTAGTGGGAAGGACTCCTGGGAAAGGGAAGCAGGAACTAGAGAGGCAGATAGGAGCTAGAATAAAATGGACCTTTATAGTATTAAGGAAATTGTCTTTTATCTTGAAACAACTATAATCTTTAAAAGAGCGAATTTAGGTTTACATTTAGGATGGTCCCCATGACCACAGTGGAGAGGATGAGTCAAAGGAGAAAAAAGGTGGTTAAAGGCCATGGAGGGATATTGTGGTCTTAAGATAACCTATGGGCCCTCATGAGAGAAGTGTAATTATTTCCTATGGCGGCTGTAACAAATTACTCCAAACTGGGTGGAAAATAGAAATGCATCCCCTCACAGTTCTGCAGGGTAGAAGTTGGAAATGCAGGTGTGGGTAGGACCATATTGCCACTGAAACCTCTAAAAGAGGATCCTTCCTTGCCTCTTCCAGTTATCATTGGCCACAGGTGTTCTTGGCTAGTGGCAGCATCACCTCCCTCTTTACTTTGCCATCATCACCTTGTTTGTATGTTTTCATATAACATGTCCCTTCACTTATTAGAGCACCAATCATGTTAGACCAGTCATGCTTTGGACCACCTGAATTACACCATCTTGGTTGCAGCTAGAAGGCCCATTTCAAAATAATTCACATCCACGGACATTGGGTTTTTTTAGTCTGTTCATTCTGCTACAACAAAATACCATAAACTGGGTGGCTTGTAAACAACAGAAATATATATTTCTCACAGTTCTAGAGGCTGGGAAATCCTCATCAAGGTGTGGGCAGGCTCACTGGTGAGAATATCCTTCAGGGTTCATTCAGATTGCTGACTTCCTAGCCTTTGTGAAAAGAGCACTAATCTCATATTTGAGGGCTTCATCCTTCTGTTATAAGCACCTCAAAAAGGCCCCACCTTCTAATACCATTAGACTGGGCTTTGGGTTTCAACATACAGATTTTGGGGGGACACAAATACTCTCTGTGTAGTACAGAGGTGTGGATTTCAATGTATATTCTGGGGGGGGACATAATTCAACCCATAACTAGGGGTGAATGGAAAGGAAGGTGATATTTTCAGAGTTGAATAGAAGTGGATTCAGTAAATCCTAAAAGCTAAATGGATGTGAAAGTTTGAAGGAGAGAGGGAATCTAAAGGCATTCCCATGTTGTGGGTTTATGCAGCTGGATAGAGGGTGGTATCATTCATTAAAACATAGAAGAGAATATATTATACAAGGCATCAAACCCGAGATCACTGTTTCTTTTCTACCAATACTTAGCATATCATCCAAAGCAATCCTATAGCCTCAAGAACTCCCCTAGAGAGGAAGAAATGGCCAAAAGGCAACTGCATGAGTAAAGCAAGAGGAAACATTACCTTCCTCAAAATTCAGACCAGAAGCCAAAACGAAAATCAAATTACTGAATTCAATTGATTTCTTAAAAACTAGAGCCTTAGACACAACTTGAGTTTTCCTCATGGAGGAAAAGGAAGGAAATATATTTTCCCAGCTTAATCTATTGACTCTTCATTCATTTGGGAGCCAAGTTGAAATCAATAGTGTCTTGTTTGGTTGGAAAACCTTAGAAAAAAGGAGGCCAGCTCTAGCCACAGAGCTCATTTCAGAAGAGCATTCACATACACAAGAAGCAGCAGACTCTACAGGTATAGCACTCTCTGCGTTGGCCCCCATAATCCAGGGTCTTGTTCTGACATGGTTCATCCGGTGCCTGTAGCTGAGTCTCTTTGAACTCCACACCAAACTCACCCCACTTTCCCATGGGCATCGGTGCCTTTCAGCATGTTTACCTGGAGGCACTGGTTCTGTGCAACATCCGCCTAGGCTTTGAAGCAGAGTGGAACGGAGGTAGGTGGGTGATCCCCATGAAAAGGCCGATTGAGTTTGTAGGCACCAGACAGAGGCGATGATGCAGCATTTCAGCAGTGGTCTGAAAGGAAGCTTGGGTGGTGAGGAATGAAACCCACCTTCCTCCCACTGAGGAACCCACTTCAACCTTGCAAGACCCCAATGGTGTGATGGCTTGCTTATTGGGGCTGAGGCATGGCAGGTCAAGGCCAAAGAGCATGTGCCCTACCGCATTTTTCAGATTGTTGACAGACAGGCTTACCAGCCCTCACTCTATTCTTTGGGAGATTTTCCCTCCCCTCATTCTTCTAACAGTTAGAAAGTCTTGTACTGCTTAGACTTTTCTGGCCTTGACAGGCTTTCTGTTGCCTGAGGCGGGGAAACCACCTCTGCTCTTAATCTGACCCAGCTAATTGGCCCCAAGGAAGTAAATTATATAGAAAGAGGAGTAAGCTACCTCTCTCGCCACATATATCTCCTAAGTATAGGAGACACAACAGTGACCACAGTCTTCTTATAAATCTGTTGTGGCCTCCTGACCTCTGAGCAATAATAAATAGTATTCTTGTAGGCTGTCCTGAAGATATGAAGACGTTTTGTGAGAACATCTGGCTTTCATTGACTCAGGAAAAGGAAGAAAAAAAATCGCAAGCCCTGGGACAGAATTTCATTTTCTTTTCATGTTGCCATGTGGGTGAAGGAGCCTTCTCTGTCTTTAAGCAAATGTGTGTGGAGGGGGTGGGGTGGGAGGGTGGTATGTGAGCTCCCTTTCAAGTTTTAACAGGGACATAAAAATGCACATGGATTTCTGTGAAGAAGTTGATGGGGGGCATCTTTTTAGAAGGGGGCTGGAGATGTCCGGTTTTTGTAACTTGCTGTCAGTATGTCTTCTTTCCTAGTGCTCCTGTGATGTTTTCGATGTTTTGCCCTCTGGGAAGACCCAGGTCACAGACCGGGGATGCTTAGGTTGGCTAGGGCACACCAGGACCAGAGCTCAGAGAACTTAGCAGTGTTTGCTCACTCATTCTCTCTCCACCTTCTCCACCACCTCCCATGCCCCACTTCTGTAGAACAACCTGACTTAAAAGCTCAAAGCCCAACAAATAGAGATTTCTCTTGGAAGGCAGCAGACATTTGCTTCTGAAGGGTGGATTTCCCTCTTTTCCACAGGATGAACATTTGCTCTCCTCCCTCCCACCCAAAAGTTGACCTCTCTTTGATCAGTGCGTTTGAATCAGAGAAGGTCTTAGGTAGCCAAAGTGGCTTAAAATGTTAGCAAACAGTGAGATCCCTTTTAATTTTTAAAGGAAACTCTAATTCTACCCTTTATGACTTGCTTAATTATCCTGGGCCCCTGAACAGCTGTCTATTGATTCCAATTAACATGATTGACATCTCCTCTGGAAAGTAAAAGCTAATCAACGACAGGATCCCCCACCGAGAATTCATTTCCTTCTTGGAGTCACTCCTGGGCAGGAGGAAACTTAAATAGTGAATTGAGATTCAGCACCCACAGCTCTGATTTATTCTTTTATATACAGCCCATAGCGTCTTGTGAAGGGGGAAAAAAAGAAAAACTAGAAATAAAAAAAGAATGGCAGCTTATTTTTGAATCAATTCTTTTGGCATTTATTTTCCTTCCTTCTATTTTTTGTGAATCTAAACTGATCCCTTGAATGTTTGATTTCCTTTTCCTTTCCGGTTCTGAAGGACCCACAAAGTCTATTCTTGATTACTTCTGACAAGTTCAAAAGTTGACACAAACTTTCTGGTACAGCCAGCTTTCCACTTTCCATCGTTCTTTTTATTTTTTTTTTTCAGTGATTTAGATGCAAATCTTGAAGGCTTTCTAGTGAAATTTTAGATTAGAAAAAAAGCAAATAAGAAGTTATGTCTGATAACAAACTAGATTCCATAAAGATAGCACAGGACTGCAGTGATGCTAGTCTAGCTAAAACATAAAGGAAATAAAGCCAAAAAAACTCGTTCAACACATACTTCTGCCTGTTATGTGCCAGATTCATGGAAACTTCTGAAAGAGATGTATGTGATCTGGCGGAAATACCTGTAGCATCCCCTTCTTGTCATGTGTATCCCTCCTAGTCAGAAAGGAAATCTAAGTGTTACATTTGGCAGCAAACTAAATCTGACAGTGTTATATATCTTTTTTTAAAAGTGCTATTATAGGCAGCACAATATCTAGTTCAAAGCGGGCAGGGGCTAGGAAAATCCTAACATTAATTGGCATTTTATTTGACTATAAATTTCATTAGGGCAGAAACAATGTTGGTCTGGCTGATCACCATATTCTGATAGCCTAGCATAGTGTTTGGCCTGCCACAGATAGTGAATAGCTCTTTGTTGAATGAATTAGTTCCCTAGATACAGACCCAACAATTTCAAAGGAATATAGGTTAACTTTGTAGTCAGCAAGCTGATCAGAGAGAATAAATATTGGATATGTGAATGGAGATGGATGGATGGATGGATGGATGGATGATAGGTGGATGGATGGGTGGATGGATAGGTGGATGGGCAAGTGATAAATATGAATGGATAGGTGGATGAACACTTTGGGTAAAGTGAGATTAGGAAATTAGATGAGATTTTGTTTTGGACAAACAACATAACTGATAATGGACAATGAGGTTCAGTGTTCACTCTCTAGAAAGCAGTCATAGATTTTGGATATTTGTTCACAAGGAGATATAACACTGCATCCCTAACTGTTGACTGTTCTTCAGGTAGGTTTGAGCACTGAGTGATGAGAATGGTAAGAGAGCCCTTGACATCAAGCAGTATGGTCCAGCAAATCCAGGGTCTGCTGGTCTGTTTATTGTTCTCTTTTCTGCCTATGGAAAATGCTCTCCCCAACAGAGCTCTTCTCTTAGCCCTCATTCTGGAGCCATGTCACTGGCTGAAAGGAGAAATGGAGAGGAAAGGAGACAACCAAGAAGGAACAAATGACTCAGGTATGCCAAGTAAACCAGTGTTTAAGCCAAGCGTTACCTCCCCGGTGCAGATAAATGTTGTGGCAGCAATTCTTCACCAAAATGGAGCCAGTAACAACAAATAAAAACAATACCACAAACCCACCCTGAGAGTTACAGAACACTTTGGTTTGTTTCTGTTTCACCCATATCTGAATTTAGGTTTATGTCTAACAGATTTAAGAATGTTGCCTGTCATTTGTCAACCCCAAATGCTGGTTTCTCTATTTTAATGTCACTTGCTCTTACCACTACAATAAATCTTTGGACAATGAGAAACTTCCCAGCATCCTTCAGGGGGTCTGTGGCCCTGACTAGACTTCTCAGAGGGAAACAAGCAATCCTGACGCTTACACTTAGGATCGTTTGAAAAATTTCGCCGCTCTCTACGTTTTGGTAGGTTTCTCTGCTTGACCAATTCTTTGTCAAGTTTGTTTTTTTCTTGCTTGTGCAGTTTTTCTTGAAAAATAAAGGAGACCTTGATAAAATAAACTAAGAGTGAAAGTCAAACAAAGAAATACCTGATTTCAGAAAATATGGTCCTCTCAGGCCCCATTACAAATTCTTATTTGGGAGGCGTCCCACCCTTCTACCATATCAAACGTAATAAGTAAATCACACTAGGTCACACATGAAATATGATAAGTTAAATATAGGGGCCTTCCTGGTGGCCTAGGGGTTAAGTCTCAGCGTTATCACTGCTTCCATTTGAATTCGTTCCCTGGCCAGGGAGCTGACCCACATGGCGCAGCAGACCTCTCCTATCTTGCCTGCTGCTCCCCTCAGCAGTGTATTTCACTAGATCCGCCTGTTCTTTTTTTTTTTTTTTTAAGATTTTATTTTTTATCTATACATACAAGCTGGGGTGCAGGCCAGAGGCGTGGGGCGGCGAGAGGGCTCACCAGAGACAGAGTGGGGAGCAGAACAGGCGGATCAGAAATACACTGCTGAGGGAAGCAGCGGGCGAGGCAGGAGAGGTCTGCCACGCCATGTAGGAATCTCCCAGGCGGGGCGTCGAACTCGCGTCGCCGCTGCCGACAGCTCCACAGCGCAGCGCGTAACTGCTGCGCCACCGGGGAGGCCCTAGATCCGCCTGTTCTGCTCCCCACTCTGTCTCTGGTGAATCCTCTCACCATTGCACCTCTGGCCTACACCCCAGTTCTTCTATGCAAAAATTAAAAATAATAATGATAATTAAATAAAATAAGTTTACATAAACCTTAAAATATTTTTCCATAATTTTGCTTCTTATAATTTTGATTTTATACTTTAGGGCTGATTTTTTTTTCCCATATCTAAACAATGTCAGGTGCCCTGAGAAAGCTCAGGTGACATAGGTATTGACTGACATGAAACAGCCCAGTGACCCTGCACAGGCTGTTGGCTTTCATAAGAAATGCACCCAGCTGTTCTCTCTGCTCAGTCAAAATGGGTGTTCACTATCCCCTAATGGCCCAGTACTGGTCCTGGTATCACTTGAACTCCAATGGCTCCCAGCTTGGGCCTGTTCTTGATTCAGTCTAATCTGGCACCCCATGTTTCTGGAGCAATATCTTAACTAGGTGGGGAATTTTTCCAAGCAGCTAAACCAATGAGGCAAGAGAACAAGTTTCCCTTTTCTAAACTGTGATTCCTTCCAGAAGAATCCCATGCCACCTGCAGAGAGGAGATGGAGCCAGTAACTATAACAACTTAATATGGTTATTATTATCTGAGGTGAAAATATGGTGACATTTAATGTGTATTACTATACTTGAACTCAGGTCTGGTGGGTGTTCTTTATACAATGCTTATAGTTTTATACTTTTTTATAGTCTTTTTAAACTTAAAGCTAAAAAGTACAAACCACTTTGAGTGCTTGGCAACAACACTGGAAGATGTCTGTTGGCCAAATAAATAACTACTGCTGTGAACAGGCGTGTCTATTGTTGATGCCTAAATTCTGAAACATCTGGTTTAAGAAAATCAGCCTCCTTTCCTTATTGTCCTACCTCATCTGTCATCCTGACTACCAGCCTCACCAGGACAAAGATTGCCTTAATGTTTGAGGGACTATCTTTAGGAAACAGTCACTACAGAATAATAACAAAAATGATCACAACAGGTCAAATGTTAAGGCACCTCTTTGTAGATGTGCTAACAATTCTCTGTTTGAGAAAGAGGAAACTAAGGTATAGAAAGGTGATGTGAGCCAAGAACACCCCTGAACTGAAATTGAACATCCAAGCCTTTGTCTGCACAAAGTCTGTGCTGAATCTTCTCAGTTTCTCCTTTCTAGCTTGGATCTCAAATTGGGGCTGGAAAAAGAACCTAAATGAGTTGGGATGGGGGGGCTAATATGTGGCTCTTGAGAGGAGCAATGGGACTGTTTTGTTTTTTTTTTTACATTTTGTTTCCTTTTTGCCCTTCTCCTTTCTCCTTGGATCCTCCCATAAATGTTTGTTAGGCTATAGAAAGTTGACTGAAACCTGCTCCTGCCCTCAAATCTCTCGTCACCTAGAAGTGTGTGTGTGACCACATAGTCCGTCCTGGCAGTGCAGAGCGACAGCCTGGCTTGCTAGACCTGGGAGGCTGGAGGAGCAAGGACCCCAGCCAAAATGCAACAACCTTGTGTGCAAAGACCCCGAAACTTGAAAGTACACAAGCTATTAGGAGAATAATAACAACATAATCTGGGGGAATTCTATCCACTGAAGTGATAGACGAATCCTCATGGAAATAGCCACTAGGGGCCTCCCTGGTGGCGCAGCGGTTGAGCGCTGCGCTGTGGAGCTGTCGTGCGAGATGCAGGTTCGACACCCTGCCGGGGAGAATCCCACATGGTGCGGCAGACCTCTCCTGCCTCGCCCGCTGCTCCCCTCAGCAGTGTATTTCTGATCTGCCTGTTCTGCTCCCCACTCTGTCTCTGGTGAACCCTCTCGCCGCCCCACGCCTCTGGCCTGTACCCCAGCTTGTATGTATAAATAAATAAATCTTTAAAAAAAAAAAAAAAGAAAGAAATGGCCACTAGGTCAAATGGAAGAGTAGGTTGGAACCACGGTCCTGTTTTAGGACAGAAAGTAGCAATGATGGGGTGAAGTGTAAAATCCACAGGACTTGGAGACAGATTTGAAAAGGGGAAGAAAGGTAAAGGGGATAATCTGAGGGTTTTAGCAGAGGCTATGGGGGGAATGTTGTTTACCAGGATGCTAATGGAGAGCTGGTTTGAGGGAGGAGTTGCCAGGGACAGTTTTGGGAGTCTAAGATGCCTGCAGGACCTCCAGGTGGAGAAGGAGGTTTCTTGAGCTATGCATTGTGTGTTTTGTTTTTCCCAACCTACGAATAGAACTTGAATCTTCCTTAAAGAAGTGAAGTTGCCAGTAAAAATAATGTCATATTGTGTGTCTTGACTGTGGCCAGAGCAGACCCCCTGTGGCAAGCCCAGAATATAGAAAGCAAATGGTGTTTTGGCAGTCCTGGACCAGCTAACTTGCTAGGTAGGGGTTTAGGCCTGGAGAAGGGGCCAGGAGCAGAAGGGTGTTGGGGTGGGTGGAGAAAGGGGGGCAGGAGAATTATCTCTAAGAAGAAATCACTTTTGTTTTTAATTTTGCACACATGGGGCCCATAATACTTGCAAGAACAGGGCTTAGCGATGGAGAGAGATGGAGAGATAAGAGTGAGCCTCCTTCACAAGAGGCTGGGGGGCACTGTTGCTTTCTGCTGAACAAATTCCGGTGCTCCAAAGAATGTATTTTTAATGAAGGGCAAGGAGAAAGTGAATTCCTATCCCTTTTGTGGCTTTCCTCTGCTTTCCTAAGTGTGTATGCATCTCTGGACTCGATCTACCTGCCTATACCCGTGAGATGAAGGATCTGGAGAAGTTTCAGATATGCACAAGAGAGGGCTGCACTCTCTTTTGACTCATTTTGCATGCAATGCAAAGGGACCCAGTATCCTCTGCAGTGTGTCCGATTCTGGGAGCTCACCTCCCTTCTTGGATTAATTTAGGAATGTTTCATTTCTGCAAAAATGGTGCTGTGATCTTTGCTTTTCTCTGCATGCCTTTCATCTGGCGCTCACAATGTGCTGTGCAGATGTTTCACTGCCAGACCCTGGTGCCCCCTAATTTACTTTGAGATCCCCTGCTAGCTACAGTCCCTTTAGGCAATACCACCCCTTTACCTGCAGTTAAACACCCAAACTGGATACCTCGCGGGAAAGGGGCTTCCAACTTCTTTTGCCTTTGCCCACGAAACCCTTCCCATAATCTGCTTTTCTCTTCTGTCTGTATAACCCACTAATCAAGTCTATTCATTTGTTAACTCCGTATGTCTATATTGACTGATACCCTGAGAATTGTGCTATGGTCTCCCCAGGGATACAACGACGAACAAAACACAGTCAGTTCCCTGCATCTAGCTTCCTCATCACTTCCTACACAGTGTAGTGAGGGCAATGACAGAAAAGAGCATTCACTTACAGTCTGATATGATGGATGCTAAGAAAGGGTATGTTCTGGCTATGTGGGGACACACAGTATGTGTCCTGAACTCACCTTGGAGAGGCAGAATCGGCTGCCTTTGGAAATAAGACTTTACTGTGATTTAGATCTTGGACCTACCATTCAAGCTGTATTACTTTGGGCAAGTTCTTAACACCTCTGTACCTTTAAAATGTAAAAATTAATTAAAAATTTAGTGAAGTAAGTGTTCAATAAGCACATATTCATTCATTCACACTTTTATTCAGTGAATACCTACTGTGTACCTACTGTTTGCCAGGTAATGTCTTTGGAGGTGTGTTGAGGTGTGCTCAGGTCTTGAAAAACCAGTACTTTTAGGAAATAAACTACTGCTTCATCTCAACCCCTTTTATTCCTGAAGATACTGTGTCCCTACCTTGAGGAATATTAATAACGGTTCTCTCTACTAAAGGGAAACCCTGACAGTGAGGAAGGAGCAAGTGGCGTCTGCCTACCTTGCACATCTCAGGTTTGCATCTCATGGACAGCTCTAGACTGGCTCCCTGAAGATGGCAGGGGTCACTCTCCACCACCACCTCCCTCCCCACCCCATCTCAAATCTAGATCTTAGCATGACAAGGCACCCAAGAATGTGTTGTCATACTCCTTGCTATCAGAAATGGTC
The DNA here is from genome assembly GCA_004024925.1 of Scalopus aquaticus. NCBI lineage: Eukaryota > Metazoa > Chordata > Mammalia > Eulipotyphla > Talpidae > Scalopus > Scalopus aquaticus. Next base: position 36,876 of record PVIJ01000411.1, read on the forward strand.
TAAAACCAAACAGGACTCCTTAAAGTTTTATGGGTACCCACTGCTATGGAATACTTATAATTCTTGGAAGTAAAAATGCTCTGCTCCCAGGACTTTTCCTTGGGGAGAACCTGGTCATCTCATGCACGCTTCCAGCGGCAGCTTCTTCAGACCCTTTGCACAGAGCAAGGAGACTACACACCACTGACCCCACTGAAGCCTTAACACCTCCCAGCATCTCTGGGACTGCCTGGCCCCCAGAGTGACTTGAACAAGTTCACCCCATGCCGTGATGGACAGGAGCTGCATATCCAGAAAGGATAAGCTTGGCAGTGGGGAGCTAAGGAAGCATATACTGGCTCTTATTGTTGATGCCCCCCAGTTGTGGTGAGAAGTAGTCTCCCTCTCTAGGTCCAGCGCACAGCTGGGTTCTGCAGTTGGCCAAACTGAAAGATGGTAATCCACCCCTGTTTGGGGCTATTCTCTTTCCCAACCGCTCTCCCCTTGAGATACAATACATAATATTCACCATTTTAAACATTCACCATTTTAAATTACATAGTTCAGTTTTTCATATATTCACTATGTTGTGCAACCTTCACCACTAATTCCAGCACATTTCCATCATTCCTAAAAGAAACCCACCATTCATTAGCAGTATTGTCCCATCTCCCCACCTCCTGCAGACCTGGCAACCATTAATCCACTATTTATCCCCATTGATTTGCCTATTCTGGGCATTCCTGTAAATGAAATCATTAGATACATGGCCTTTTTTGTCTGACTTCTTTCACCTACCACAATTTTCCCAAGGTTCATTCCTGCCTCACCATGTAGCTGTAGTTATTCCTTTTTTATGGCTGAATAATGTTCTGTCATGTGGATGTCCCACATCTCGTGTATGCATTCATCACTTGACTAGCATCTGAGTTGTTTCTACTCTTTGGCTATAATGAGCATTTGTGTACAAGTTTTTATGTGGATGTAAGTTTTCAACTGTCATAGTCATCTGATAGTTCTATTTTTAATTTTTTAAGAAACTGCCAAAGCATTTTCCACTGTGGCATTTATAGTCACAACAACAATGTATGAGATTCCAGTTTCTCTACATCCTTGCCAACACTCGTTATTTTTTTTTAATTTAGTTTTCCTAGTGCCTACTGCTTGTGACATGGTGCCCTTTCTTACGTGTAATTTTATATTTATTTGGCCAATTTAGATTTTTCCTACTTTGCCCGTTGCTCCTATCAGATAGGTTTCTCCTATCTAGAATCCAGAATTTGCCCTAGCATGCAAAGGAAGATGATGGGCAATTTTTAATATTTTGTGTCTCTCATATTTGTATCATTCTTGATTGTTAGCGTAGCCAGAACCTGTATCATCCCAGTGTTGAGTAACAAACTCAAACCTTCTAAAGATCAAGATCCTCTTATTCCTGTCCTTTACTAACTATAAGGCCTGAGTTTGATAAGACAGAAATAGCCACACCCTTTTAAAACCCCATCCTGCCTGTCCAGGCAAGTGGACAAAGAAAGGAAGGAGCTCATTGTTTTTATTTGATATCCTTTACTTCTCTTTACTTCTAAACTAAAGGATAAATGAAATATATAAGAATTTAGGATTGGAAGAAATTAAAAGCAAAATATAATCTCATCAAGGCTTACTATTCAGGAATTGATGGTCCCTTGAACATAACTGGTCTAAAGTGCCCACAAAAGATAGTGTACTATGCATGCTGTCAAATTATTCTAAACTAACTTAAGGGAACAAAATATTTTCATTTGTTATAGTTGTGTTTCTATTACTTGTGTTTGAGGTTATGGCATAAATTGTTCTTACTTATTTACCTTTTTTATTGAGATAATATTGGTGTAGCAATAATATATATGATTTAGGGGAATAGGTTCATACCTCCTCAGATATATGTCACCACAGCACGATCACCACCAAGGCACGCATAGTCCATAGTCCTTTACCACAAACTCCCTCCCCCTTTCTTTACCCACTCATTACCCTCCTTCTCTAGTAGACTTAATTCTGGAGTGATATTTCTAGGATTTGTTTTGGTTTAGTTTTGTCTGTTCCTCTGTTTTGTTTTTCTATATTCCACATCTGAGTGAAATCATCCAGTGTTTGTCTTTTCCCTTTTGACTTATTTCACTTAGTATAATCCCCTCTGGTTCCATCTGTGTTTTCAAAAATGACAAGTTCCCCTTCATTTTAGGTCAATAGTATTCCATTGTGCATATAGACCACATCTCTTTAAACCACTCATGTGTCGTTGGGCATTTAGTTTGTTTCCATAACTTGGCTATTGTAAACAGTGTTGCAGTGAACACAGGAGTGCACGTATCCCTTTGAATTAGTGTTAGAAATTATTCTTAACATTAAAGTCCTAAAGGCTCTCAAGCAAACAGTGAAATCACCAACTTTTTCTGAATATTTGTGGCCAACCCGCACATATTTTGTAATTCAGTCTTTCCTAGAAAATTTAAATGGTCTTGTCTCAACCAGTCCAAATTAATGAGACTTTAGAGAATGACCTTGGAATCTAATTCCCAGCAAGACAAAAAGAGTGGACTGCAAAGTGAAGCAGAATTTGGCTTTGGATTCCGGCTCTTACCTGGCTGTGTGACCTCGGGCGAGTCATTTTTCTCTAGTATAATAAGAGATCTGATACGTAGGTTACAAGGCTATATTGAAAAGTAAGTGAGGTTATGTAACATGTTGACTCAGAGACAGTCCCATAAACAGCAGGCATTAATAAAGGGAAACCATTAGTAGTAGTAGTAGTAGTAGTAGTAGTACAAGAGATGTATCTTTCTTTAAAAATAGGTGTGTTCTAGAAATTGTACAAATAAACATCTTTCAATTTTTGTTTTGTGGATAATGAAACATATTAGCTGTATTAAAGAACTGATTTTTCAGGAACCCCATGGAGAGTTTTCTTTTACAAACAGATGAATCACTTCTAGTTTTATCTGCCTTGTATACTTTTTATTTTTGAATAGCAGAGATTCTTAAAATGGGGCACACTTGTCCAGAATCCTAAGCCCCCAACTCCTGCTTCTGTTTTTAAAATGTCAGTTTGAGTCTTTACTTGGCAAATGCAGAAGTGTCATACAAATAACAATGATAATAACAAACACTCCTTGATGTGACCAGACTATACAGGAGAACTTGGGGTTTCTGGGTCAAAGGAGTTACTGATTTCTGGAAGAAAAAAAAATTGATTGCACAAATCATGTTCTCCATTGGACTTTACAGGAGATATTTCTTTCCTATCTCTTGCTCTCTCCATCCCTCCCCTCCTCCCTCCTCTCATATATAAGGACACATACACACGCGAGCACACACACACACACACGCATGCATGTATGTATGCATGCCTGCACGCATGCACATTTAGTTTAAAATGAAGACAAACGTGCTCAAACATAATAAGAATCCCAGTGATAACTCTGGGAGAGCAGATAGACCCTGGATTTACTCAAGACAACCCTTTGGCACATCTGTCTTTGATAATTTCTAGTGCAGAGAGTGGGGTCTTTGAAATTAATTGGTCACTCAAAAGCAGTGTTTTTAATAATACAAGTAAGAACTTTTTGTTATGTAGAACAGCCCTTACTGGTGCTGACTTGGAGGACTGAATCCATTTTTCATGATAGTGCTTCAGGCAATGGTTCCAGCCTCTCCTAGGCCTGAAGACCTTTTTTTCATGCGCTAGGAGATTTGTTTTAAAGTATCTCTGTACGAGTATATTTGAGGAACTCTGTTTCTCTTTGATCACTGGCTGGAAGAATGATTCTGGAGAGTTCAAGAATTCTCCAGTAGCCCCTAGGAGCTGGCCAAACCTGCCTTGTTACCAAGTATCCTTCTTTCAGCTTCTGTTTTCCCTGTATATGTGCCCTGTACTTTGATATACACACAGTCATTGACTCACTGAAGAAAGGTGGAAGAAGCAAGCTTCTCCTCTTGGGAAAAAAACGTGCCTTCTTTAGAACTGCACTGCTTGAATGAGGGATGAAATCCTTGACTTTACTTTTTCCCTTTCATCCCCAGGAGGGAGACTTGAGTGTCTCACTTGGATTCCTAGGAGATCTAACCACATATGTCAGGTTGCTGGAAATGAGTCTTGTCTAATGGAAGTAGAAAGTACTGACTTCATTGTTAGCTTATATTAGAAAGCAGACTCAGCCTTCTCCTTTTCTGACTCATCTCCCAAATTTTCAAATTTATGTAAATTACTCCCGTTCTCCAAACTCGTATAGCGACCATAGTATCTGTAAACTTGGGTATCACATGTGATCATCCATAGCTATTCGTCAAGCAATATATATTGGTGATAGAAATAGAAAGTACCTTTCAGCCTGCCTTTCTGCCCAACATTTCATAAATATGCCATATTCACTAAACTGTAAGAGTGAGAATTGAAGAGTGACATTTACTTTTATAGGAAGGGAGGGATGGAAAGGGCGGGTGGGCGTATTTTTTTGATCAGTAGTTTGGAGACTAACTGCGGAGGCCACTGCAAATGCAATGGAGAAGAAGAAAATCTCTGAAAAGCCTACCCTTTCCTCCTTGAGTCTGAGATAGGTGCCACTCCTGTGTGACCCTATGGCCTCTGGTTCAGTTCTAGCACTGTTCACACTCCATCATGATTACCTGTGTGTATGCCAGTCACCCCTCCTAGACTGTGTCTCCTGAGAACTGGGAATTTGTTCCATGTTTGTTTCCAGATCTATGCCCAGAGCTTAGGACACAGTCCATACATAGGTCATAAATGGTGAATTAATGATTGACTAAGTGAGTGAATGAACCATGTAAATTAGTTGGGGCCTCTTCTCAAAAGAAATGATACCGAAAAATAATATGTGCACATCCAAGATATTCAGAATCCATTCTGAGAATGATAGTGTAACTTCCATAAATTTGTTGGAGTACAGTGTAACCAGAAATCATGGGAAGAGTGACAGAGAATATTGGTCCAGTCAAAGAAATTATGGGCAACTGAACATTTAGTATCTTTCTTAGTGTTGTGTTGATGGCACAGCTAGTAATCACCACTGCCATCAGAGTTTATCAGCCTCACATTAATGCATCGATCATTATTTGCAGCAACAGATAGTAGGATGAAAAGACTGACTGTAGGAAAGATTTCTGGTCTTAGCTGAGAGCTGACCAGCACTGGTTTAATGCCCATTGGTGGGATTCTTCAGGCTATATGTATGCGCAAGGCTTGTTTTTCCTCTTCTATTAGGGGATAATTGATTGAGGTCAGGAGTTTTGGAGAGTCCTGGGAGATTTTTAATCCAGTGCCATCATGCAAAGCTTACAACATCAATAAGACGGTTTCATAGGGGGATGGAAGAGTAATTGAGATGCCATACCAGCTGGAATCCAGATGAAGATACATTTGGAAGCTTAATCACAATCATGTTCTACACTAAATATTCATCCGTCTGTCTCCCAAAGAGGACAGGAAATTAAGTTGTCAAGGGCAGGAGGGAGGGGGCCTTAGCTGAAAGAAGAAACCCACACCTCAGCCTTAATCTCTAAATATGCAAGACTGTATTAGATGGTTGAAGGAAAAGCCTCTTCTTTCTAGTTTTATTTCCTGAGAAGTTTGCAAGCTGTTTATACACAATTTATCAGCTTTACAGTTACCAAAATGGACTGTTAAGATAACTCAGCCTCCTCACTGTGGAATAAATACAGATGAGCAATGCCATCTCAATAGAAAAGTGCTTTATTGAGTCAGTATAGAAAAGTATTAAAGTTGTGTAAACATGCAGGAAGGAGCAGGGGAATTCCTAAACAGAGCTGACGGGTTGTGATTACACACGCCTTGATGTACTGCGTCTCGAGTTGAACTAAACCCTCGATGCAGTCAGTAGGAATGACATTACCTGCTGTGGGTTTTCTTTCATTTCCTCTTTTATTTCCAAGTTAGACTCTTCAGGGCACCTAAATTTCATTTCAGAGGGTGGTTTGAAAAATATATGTTGTTGTCATAAATTAGATGACAGTTTCCTTTCAAATTCTAACCTAACCATGTGAATCAAATATTGCCTTTCATTAAAAGGGACAGTGAAGTTTTATGCCATCATGAGGAAATTGCATTAAGTAGCTGCCTTTGGCTGCAAGTAACAGAACAATTGCCAGGAGAATTCGTTTTAATAAGGGAATGTACTTGGTGTGTGATAGGAATCTTTAGGTGGGGGCTGCCCCAGAAGGAAGGGCTCATACTCCACTTCTCTGGGACTCCTTTGGTGCTCTGCTTTGCCAGTGTGTTGACACTATCCTCTATTGGGTCTTAGATGGCTGTAGGCCAACCCAGCCATCATAGCCTGGCATTCCAGTCTCCAGCAGAAGGAAAAATCTTCTCTAAGCCTCTCTCCTAGAAGGGGTAGATGTTTCTTAGAAACTCTGCAGTAGACTTGCTCTCACGTGAAGCCTGCCTAGACAAGCCCACTGGGGATTACTTTCCAGCCACCTTTGCTGGAAAGTGGTGGTACTAACACACCCACCCACTTTGTCTCCTCTGACACATCCAACTAATAGCTCCCCAGCCCATCACCAACTTCACAGTCTGGGGATCAATCCTGCATTTGAATCATCCCATCTGAGAGACCTTGACAAACACTTATCCCCAGTGAGCACCACTACCCTTTGGGTAAAATATGAGCATGAGAACAGATCCATGGAGAACTTATGAAAACTCAAAAGCTGGAGCGCAGAGCACAGGGTGGGCATTGCTCAGTCTAAATCCTTTCTCACGTGCACCTTTTCATCCAGTGGGTCGTGGTGCCAATAATGTATGCTTTCTTTTTCCTGACCGTAGGTCTCTGTTTTGTATCCTACTCCAATTTTACATGTATCCTGCAAAGTATAATTTAATCAAATGTGTGTGCATATAGATATCTGCAGTAGGAATGTATCATAGCTGGAGATAATATGTATATATGTTATCTACACATATACATTCAATCAACAGTGACATATTAAGGAACTATCTTAAGTTCCACATTGTACAAAACTGAGAGTAAGCATTTAGACACAGTAATTCGACTCTTCAGAGCTATCCATACCTGTGTTCATTTTTCCAGTACTTCTTTAAAAAGTTCTATAAAAGTGTTGCCAAGTGATAAATTTCAGGCGAGTAACACACTGTCCCTTCAGAGTCAGGGAAGCCCGCTAGGACAGGCACATGCTGATTCACCTCTGTCCCTTCCACGTGCTGAGGTTTATTTGGAGTGAGAGGAGATGATTACACAAAGTTGTTAAACAACAGTGCAAACACAATCATGAACGAAAATGTCATGAGACAGTCATAAATGAGCCAGTGCCTCATCAGCGGTCGAGAGAGCACTCGCCACAGATGTCCGCTGCATGACACTGTCACTGGGCTGAAGTCATCGGCAAGATCCTCCCGAAGCAGGTGGATTTGTTTTGATTTCCCTCGCATGCTGGGACTCCTGGCAGGGTCTGTGGGTCCTGGCCTGATGGGTTAATCTCCCGGTGAGCAAGGGCCTGCGAATGAAGCCGGCTGGAGTTAGATGTCAGACTGCAGTAGGCATGCACTAAATATCACGCTCCCTTCTCCTTGACGGTGCTTTGATGTGAGCGGAAAACACGTCAGATTCCACAGGACATCATGTCACATGTCAAATCAGTAATGGGGCACCACCCTGACACTTTAATTAGCACGGGTGGAGGGGAAGGGTGTATTATTTTTCTATTTCGAGGCAAAGACCCTAACCCCCACTGGGAACTGTTTGGTTATGCCCAAGCCTGAATGTGCTCTTCTCTCCTTTTCAAAACACAGCCTGCACCCCCTAGAGTAATGGCTGTAGTGTCAGCTAATGAAAAGAGCTGTGGGCCAGGAGGTAGAAATCTCACTAAGGTCTAGTCCACTGGGAACAACTTGAGTGAGTTAATGATGCCCCCCAGTGTCCTCATCGTCAGCAAATAATGCTTGTTCATGATTGACTTGGCAGCTTCCTTACCCTTAAGAAGTGGCTGCTAATGCTCTTATGTAGCTCACAGCAGTACTATTGATGAGAAGAGATGATGCCTATGACAGTGCTTCAGAGGCCACCAATGATACCAAATGGGGTAGGACGACTAGAGGGAAAGGGGTGTAGTTAGAGACCTCTGCTTCTAGGAGCCCTTGCTCAATTTACCCCACAGCTGAAAACACCTTAATTTGCTTATGCCACTGCCAGCAGTGGCGGGTGTCGGGGTTCAGGGCTCTGTTCCACCCAGAACAGGGTTCGGGCATGACTGCAGCCCTGTACCATTTGTGAAGTTGGTCCTGAGTAATGAGAAACCTGCGCTTTGCTCTCTGCTGCCGGAAGAAGGTCGTCCAACTTAATACTGAGTGAAATGTCTGTGCATCAATAAGCTGCATTCATTTTGACATCTAGACTCCCGTGTAATTAAGACCTCAGGTCTGGCGCTTGATTTATCAGTGTGTGTCGATTCTCATTTACATAAGACTTTGGTTTTTCCCACATCTCTGCACAGAGGCTGCCAAAAAAAAAAATACTATTAACAATGAAAGGGTTGAGGATAGAGTTACACAGCCCATCGTGTCTCTAATCCCTGCTTAACATTTCCCTTAAAAAGAACATTGCCCTATTCGGAAATTAAATGCACTGCTTTTAGATGTTCTTTGTGGAGGGAAGGAGGAGGTTGATTTTCCACTGCTTTATTTTGAGCTTGCAAAACATCCGATTTCATGCCCCGTATTCAACTTTGAAGCTGAATCTACTGTTTAATTGGAGGGTGGTTTCTTCGTCTCTCTTTTAGAAAACAACAGGCTCTTCTCACCTCCCTGTAGCCGGTTGCTAAAATCTGAGGGTGGACTCAGAGCCCCCCTAGGTGTGTTAATCTCCCATTGTTTATTCAGAACTCAAGTCTGTTGGGTGTAACTGGATCCTACAAAGGATAAAAGTGACTTCTGAGACCACTGAAAGCCATCCTGCCCTCCATGAGAGCTTTCCCAAGGCAAGGAGCAGTGAGGACCCAACTCTGTCATTGACTCTTCTTCCTACATTAATTAAGGCGAAAGAGTTTATTTCTGCAAAACAAAGGTGGAAAACCACATCCAGGAAAAGTTCAGAAACAGCCCCAAAACCTCACCTGGGAAATAAAGCAGCCTCTACATACCTTCATATCCATAAAATGTGCTTGTATGCAAAGTCAAGAAAAGCGATAGAAGCCTTTAAAAAAGGGCACAAAGAAAGGAGATACTGGAGTTGGTATTATTAACAGGTGTCTTTAAAAAAAATCAAGAAAGTATGCAACTTGGGGTTGCTTTCTAGAAGCCTCCCATTCCAGCTCTATCATCACTGTGTGACTGTGGACAACTAAATATACCTCTCTGATCGCCAGATGGCTCATCTCCAAAATGGAGCATTATAAATATGCTAATTCTAAAGAACAACATTATTTTAGCTAATTAAATGTATAATTTTCAGCACTTCATAAACTAAAGATAAATTTAGAGAAGATGGTAAAATTCTAACCTACAATTTAACCAAAATCCTCCTTTTCTGGTAACTTATCTTCAGGATACAACTATAGATAAAAATGTTATTTCATATTTACTCAGAACTGTAATTGTAATTCCTTAGTATATACTGACATAGTTAATGATAATGACATCCTGCACTTTAATAATGTTTTACTGCTTACAAAACACTTGCACTTACATTATTTATTTGGGCTTGCTAACAGCTGAGGTTGTATTATTAGACTCCTGCAACAAATGGAGAAAATGAGACCCCAAAGGGTTCATCTAATGGCCTTTCCCCACATTACAGATGAGTAGTGGTGGCTCAGAGCTGGAACCTCATGATCCATGTTCAAGGTAGCACTTCCTACATCTTACTACTCTCGCTCTTCTAATTCTTGTCCACGCTGCCCATCTGTTGTCCACAATAACTTATAAAATCCCTCAAAGCACCTCTGAGGTGTGACTGTGGAATTCCTTTCTGATAACTCACTCTCACTCAAGGGCATTCAGTGTTATTTCCAGTGCCAGGATATTGATGGGGCCAGTTCAGTGTCATTTGAGATAACCCCCCTAATAGATCTCACAGGTCTCTTCACTTCTTTCTAGAACCAACCACACTTTTTTCTCCAGACAATTGCCAAAATCCTCTCAAAAGCAACCAAGGTCCGTCACGACACTCCTACCTTATGTCCCATAAACTTTCTGTGTTGCTAGCTGTCAGTTCTAAGGCCCACTCCTCCTAAACCCTGTCTCCCAGCTCCCGCCACTCTGGTCTTGCTCACTGGGCCCAGCCACCTCATCTCACAGTTTCTCAAACAGGCCACACGTGTCTACAACTTCCCTCCACATGGTGGGGACACTCTCCCGCTCCTCTGCCAAGAAAGCCTAGCTTCCGTGTTGGCCCCACAGAGAGGAATTTCCTGACCTCCTGATTGGATATCACCCACTCAGCAGACAGAGCTTTCCTTCATTGCTCTTAGGAATTGCAACTGTTTATTGGTAGAAGCAGCACAAGGACAGAGATGGAGGCCTTGGTGTTACTTTTCTACCTCTCTCATCCGAGACCCCACACAGATTGGTGCACATAACTGCACAGCATATACGTGTTGAATGAATGAACAGAAAAGAAGAAGCCTGAAGGGTGGTTTACCTCCCTGAGGATGAGGTGCAGTTTTCATCGCCCATACTGAGAGCAAGCCATGTGGTAGGAAGCATGTACAAGAATTTAAGGTTGATCAGGGCACCAGCAGCTGTGTCATCCTAAAGCTGCTGTCTACACCTCACTCCCACTACCACTACCCTAGATACTCCAGACAGGAAATGAGAACCTCCCATTAGATTCCAAGTCATTTTTTAGGGGAGAGAACTGTCTAGTTAAACCCTGGGTAGTATGCCCAGAGGCCTGCCAGCTCCATCTTTCCACGGTCCCCCCTAGGGCTCTCAGGAGCACAGTTATAAAACCACACACCCAGATAAAAACAGCACCAGAAATGAGAAATCTGTTCCAATGATGCCACTCTCTACTTCTGAGACAGTGATTTGCACTTATTGGCCAAACTTCAGTTTCCTTACCATTGAGATAGGTGTAATATTGCTTATCCTACTAACCTCATTGGATTGTTTTGTCTTCAAGATAAAAATGAAAATATTTTGAACAGGTACAAGCACTTTATGTTACTATTTGAGTTCAAGTTGCTCAGAAATGATTTCTTCTCTGTAAGGGCTTTTTAATGATGAAAGATGCGCTGATTTTCATAGATACAAAGACTTACACATAGTGAAAGAATGAATGCATTATTCATTAGCATGTGGAATTAGGTGGGTGGTCAGAAAAAGACAGTTTGTAGAGCAGGAAGATCTTTTCCTGAAGATCAGGAGACCTGGGTTTGAACCTACCTTGTCATTCAATTGCTAGCTGAGGGAGTTTGGTAGGTCACGTAACCCCTGGAAGCCTCACTGGCCTCAAGTCTGTAAATTGAAGGAGAAGTGGAGAATGATAATGACATTATGGTAGTTTGGGGAATCAAATAGAAAAGCAACTAAGAAAGGCCTTTGAAACAGGAAAGTGCCTTAGCAATGCAGAATATTAGTGTAATTTAAGCACTTGCATTCTTTAGCCAAAGGGCAGTCAAGGAGTTATCAGGGCAGGCTGCCTACATTAGCCAGGAAGTAACAAGAATGGCGGGAGGGAATAGGTCTAGCCAGAGAACCTCACTTCAGGTGAGGGTGCAGCCTAGGAGAGGGCTTGTTTCCAAGGAACAGCAGGACACAGCCAAGAAGGTGAGTCGTCTCCGCTCACCCCTTCCAGGAGCCGAAGTGGCTCCTAAAAGCCCTGGATTACAAGGTAGAGGACAGCATACAGGTGGGTAGAGTGTGTTAAAAGCACACTCAAGGATGTTTGGTTTTGATTAGAAGATAAGGATTAACTGGATTAATGGAGCCTCATGGATGGAGAATGTGCAGACGCTAATTGCCCTTAAATTACAGTGGATTCCATTGGAATTGTGTATTCTTCTCCACAAACCTCAACACTGCCCCTCCCACATCCCTCCCTGCCTCTCTCCCCACACAATGCTAAATGAACATGTCATTGTAACTGAGATGAAAGGCCTTGAAATTTATTTTCCACTTCCCTCCAAGATCTTGTGTTTGCAAAACACAAGAGGAACCTCAGGTACTAATCTGGTTCGTTTATTTCATACTCCCTCAAAACAAAAGGTATTTCAGGGATTCAGATTTCTGGAAGGCTTCTCCAAGCCCTCTTCCCTTGCTAGCTTTCTCTACCACACCAAAGACCTGAATTTGTGGGTTTCAAAATGGAATTGTTACAGGGCAACCCCGATATAAATGGGATGCCTGCCTGGGTTCTCACCCATGCACTTCAATGGTACTTGAAAGACTCAACTGCAGACACACACAATGAAATTAATAAAAGGGTTTATTTACAAAAAGGGAAAGGAAAAAAGATAAAGAATAAATTGGTGAATGTGTCGTACCATTTCCGCTGAGCTAGAATCTTATAGCCCACTCAGGAAAAACTCTGGCAAATCCACATCATGAACAATAGCCCCCGTTCAACCTCCCAGGTCTGGTTTTTAAGTCCCGAAACCCCTCCTTAACTCCTCCCTCAGTCCTCAGTATCCTTTCTTAGGTGATGATGGCATTCTGGGATTCGTAGTCCTAGGTGTCTTGGATCTCTCTGGCTTGAGGTGGGAGTGGGGTCCTCGGACACTCCCCTTTCCTGAGGAATGTGCATTCAAAATCCCTGTTAAAGCACATTCCTGTGCCCCACCTGGAGTATCTGATTCACTAGATCTGGGAAATCCCCAAAACTTGCATTTCTAACAAGTTCCCAGTAATGCTGATGGTGATCATCCCAAAACACACTTTGAGAACCACGGATGTGGAGAGATGTCAAAGTCTTTTAAAGAACCTGGTCGAAGTAAAGAGAGCAGATACCTCAAGGAGGTACGGTCATTCAGAACTTAAAGTATTGCCTAAGTCAAATCTGCATAATATTATCTTGGATTTTCCAAAATTTAGGGATGGCTGATGGGATAAATGCCCTTCACTATATCATGGGAAATACAAAGTTTGGAATGGGTAACCTCCATACATTCATCCTTCTAGCTGATTTTCACGCCCTCCTCTTCTGTTGATTATTACTGTCAGGCAGGTTTTTGTCAAGTCCACCACCACCACGCCGCCAGACTGCTGAACATTCCTTCTCCTTGGAAGCCACCAATATGTGTCCAACTCTGATCCACATTTATTTACAGATCACTTTTTCTGTGCAAGGCTGGAGAAGACACAGAGTACTTTTGCTAATGTTTCCAGAACTTTGCAAAGCACTGGACAGTGATTCAGTCAACAGATTTGGGGTTTTAGTTCTGGTCGTGCATCTGGTTTGCCATGTGACTTTGGAAAAAATCACTTTGAACCTCTGGTCAGGATTTTACTCATCAATTATAGGAGAGGGTTAATCTAACTAGATTAGTGGTTCTACTCCTTAAGGGGAGAACGAATATAAAATGTATGGACCTCTTCCCAGGAAAATTCACATGTGCACATAAATGCAAAATGTTGCTTACAATTTTTAGACTGCATAAATAATAATATCATGATAACAAGCAATAATAGTAGCTGGCATTTACCAAGTGCCAGCTATGTGCCAGTCACTGTGCAAAGCACTTTACATGTATTACCTTATTTAATTCTTGCAGTAACCCTGTGAGGTCCTAATGCCCAATTTCTAGATGAGAGAAATCATGGCAGAGAGGGGAAGAAATTCATCAAAGGACACCCTAATTGTAAGCAGTGGGGCCAGACAGAGGGGAGGATTTGAAGCCATCTGCACAGTCCTGAAGCTGATAAATGGTGCCCTAGGCATATAAAAGCCTGAGTTAAGAATGGATCCTCTCCTAAGTACTATTTCAAGTTCTTTGAGCTCTGAAGTGCCAGAATTCACTGTTTTCCCCAAGTTCTAACAAACAAATATGGGAAAAGACCCAGTGCTTTTATGCATCAGGAGGTGATTGCAAAAATTAAAATGTAAACAAGGTTTGTGGTTCAGACTCAGAAAAACAAGTCACTTCTGTCCTTTGTGCCTGTCTTAAAAGTGAATGCGCTCTTATCGTCACTTCTAACCAGAGGCAGCCTCTTTTAAAGGCAAAGGGAAGTAGCCCATCTTGGCTGTGCAGGTCACTAATGTGACGAGATAAAGGGCAGTCCCTTAATGAAAACCACTCTGCCTCCCGCCAGCAAAGGAGTTTTCTTAGTGCATTTCAAGTCCGCCAACACCTCTTCCCAGATCCATGGCTTTTCATAAATGCACCAGGAGATCTTTGAACCACTAATGCTTCAGGGGCTGTTTAGGTTTGGAGTCAAACTGTTTAATATAACTCTCTTCCAAGTCTGGCTCTCTCGGAAGGTCTCAGGAAACAAAGGGTGGGGGGAGGTATGAAAAGCAGAACCGCCATAGCCAAGTGACGTCTCCCTGCCACAGCCTCCTGTTTATACAAGCAAATTGGACCAGGCTGATTACTTTCAGGAGGGGAAAGGAGCAATGAAATAACATGCGGGTGATGGTGAAGAGTTGAGCGAAAAGGAATCAGATGAAAGCTGCCCTTTGATTGGAGTGGAACAAATCATTTGCTTAGAAGAGGGGGTGGTAGCCATCGATTGGTTTCATCAACAGATTAAGTCACAGATAGATTGCGTACAATAAAAACTGCCTTGTGCCAGGGGTGTGTGGCCACATTTCCCAAATTCCAGGGAAAATGAATGCCCTTTAATTTAGAAACTTGTTTAAGCACTAAGGGAAGAGTCTTTTCTTTTTTTTAGAAGGACTGGGCACATCCAAGAGATACTCGACCACAAGGCAGGCTTTCTTCAAAAGCTGCTTCAACACTTGCTTTTGCAAAGCCCTTGGTGAGAATGATAATGAAGAATAGTAGTTGGTATTTCTTGAATGTCGCCCCTGAGGGCACTGTCTTTATTTCATCCAAGCCTCACAGCAGCCCTCCCACGCCAGCCTCTACTGTACAGACCCTGCTTTCATATGGCTAGCCTGGACCTCAGCACAGATAAGCAACGTGGCTAATGTCAGATGTATCTGTTTGGGAGCCTCAACGAGCTCTTGCTTGTATGTACCAAACTCTCTTCGCTGGTGTGAATATGATCCACCAGCATCCAGTGTGTCGCTCATTTTCTCCGACAGGCTGGTGACTTAGTGCTTATTTCAAGTTTTCCTTTCTTTAGACTCCAAGCCTCTTGAAAGCAGAGACAATGGAGTCCTTGAATTTTGCCTCTCACCATAGACCTGCTCCCCTGCCTTTATTCTTTAAAAAAATCTAAAGGTAGCCCTAAGATTTGGGGAATTGGAGGGATTATTATAATATTGATACAAACTCATTGCATGAAATGTTGCTTGAAGCACCAAATGATATGAAAATAAAAAATCTCCAGAGGTAACAGTCATTAACATTTTGTTCTATGAACTTTTACTCTTTTCCTCGTGTACATATACCCAGAAAGATATCATTTAAATAGGATTATTTATCTATATTGTCCTGTAGACTGATATTTTTGTTAATAGCATATTGTGGGCACCTTTTCACATCAGTCACCATAGGTCACCCGTTGTATGGATCATAATCTTGTTCAGCATTTGATTGTATGTTGGTTATATCAGAATTCACTAATCCACAATTGGACTTGTGTCTCTCTACAAAAAGATGCAGCAAACTTTCCTTCGTTTGCAACTTGGGGTGCTCTCAGTTCCTGTTCTCAGCCCTACTTCTTGAAAATACCCTCAGCAGTTGTTTGGAGTGCAGTTCTCCTAGAAATGGCAAAGCATGTATGTTGTCTGTTTCAGGATGCCTCTGAGACTTACCCAATTCAGTTTTTAATGTGAAAGTTAGACTGTGGCATTGCTCTTAGAACAGAAGGAAGTCACAGGTATTCATTCCCGTCTCAAAACATCAGAATATTGAAGTCTCCTCTTCTCTGAGCACTTGCTCCTTGGAGTCACATGTGGGTCTTGGAGCCATTTCCATAAATGTCCTGCCCATGAAATTGCTGTGGACAGCCAATAAATCCAGGGTCAAAGGTTAATAAATGTCAGCAAGAGTATGCAGAGAGGAGGCAGTCTGGGAATTTGAGAGTTTAAGGAATGATCCTCTCTCCTTTAAGGAGAGGAGGCAGAGAGGAGGCAGTCTTGGAATTTGAGAGTTTAAGGAATGATCCTCTCATCCTCATGAGCTCAAGTGCATCCTAGGGAATCATGGGCAGTGGTAGCTAGGCTAAAAAGGGGCAGGTGTGAAGGTGGCACTGGGGAGATTTGGAGGTAGTAGTGAGTTAAATCAAAGTACAGGCCCCAGGAGCCCTATTTATTATTTTTCATTTGCCAAATGAAAGCAAATTTTAGATTTAGGGTTTTTTTTGATGAGTTGTCACCATGGTGATAGAATTGGAAATTCTTTTTCTGACAACATCACTGTAAAGCCATGTGTTGAATTATTTGCATACCATGACTTTGGGAGGACCCTAGCGCTGTGTGTTTCCCTCTCAATCAAGAAGAGAGTTGATTCAGCCATCTCCTGGATTATTTACCAGAGAGATCCTGGCTCTCTCTATGAGGCCTCTACCAGGCATTGAATGAGGCGCCTGAATCCCCACAATTCATCCCTCAGAAAGAACTCAGGAGAGAACAAGACGACAGGAAAAAATAAGTGAAGAATTTGCCATCTGTTCCAGGGAGTTTTGAGTATCTTCTTCTCTGAAAACCACCTGTTTTGGTTTCTTGAGTATCATAACTACAAAATCCACCATGGGGCAGAGATGTTGGAAGAGACCTGCAGTAAGTGTGACCTTCCAAGACTGAGCTGTAAAACTCAGGGGCCCAAATAACTGCCTGTGACTGGACCAGAATCAAGTATTCACCCCTTTCCTTCTCTTGGGTGATAGTGTCTTTAAAATTCCAGATGGATCTAATATATTGTTTTATTTTTTTTAATCTTCTCTGTTAACTGTACCTGGAGAAGTCCCTTCTAAACAGTCTGCTCTGATTTGGGGCAGGCAAGAGAGAATCGATTGCATGCAGAAAATTTTCAACACTGAGCCCTGACCCGTACTTCCATTCAGACTTGGGAATCCTCAAGAATGAAGAACAGTATCCTCATGAGAAGCAACTTAATTTGACAAATTTTCTCATTCGGTGAGATTGGAGGTGCCTGGAGACTTCAGGATTTACATTGTTCTCTAATCCTATGGCCTGTGAGGATTCTGGAGACCTAGTAGGAATTGCCTGAAGTTGAATCTGTGTCTTTGGATTTGTGTCTTTGGTCTTTGTTTTTTTCTTTTTCCCTCCCATTCCTCTGTGACTCTTCTTCTTTTTTTTAATATATATTTTTATTGTTATTTATATCTTTTACATTTTGTATTCCCCTTGGGTAACCCACCACCAATTCACCCGTGATCCATCTCCGTGGTCCCTTGTGTTCTTCTCTACTCCATTTTGTGCCCTTATCCTCCCCCTCCCCCCACCCCACCCCAAGTGTCTCTCTCCTATTTGGTTTCCCTATAGTCCTGTTATAAGTGAAACCTTTCTTTAAAGACAAGCGGGGAGGGGTGGTTGATTCTGAGTTGTTATCGGTTTGCTTCTGGAAGATGGGGTGCGCGTGACAGCTTGGGCGAGGCGTGGAGCCCAGGCTGTTTGTGTCACACTCCGTTCCCACCGACAAACACTGCTGCTCGCCTCCCTGTCCAAATCCAATAACACGTATGTCCTCCCAATTCTGTGCTGTTGCTCTGGAAACTGATAAAGCAGATCTCGAGTCGGCTCGTGGGCTTCGTCTCCCTTTAAAGTCTCACAGTCCTTCTGGTAACTTCCTGCCCAGGAAGTGTGTGCCCAGTGGGAGCTCTCTTTTCCCCCATGGTGAACTTTGCATCCTGAAGTTAGAGAATATGTGTGTCCATACATCAGGGTGGTATAGTTTATTAGGAAAGGACTCAACTCTAGAATCTCAACCAACTCCCAGGGCTGCTGTATACTAGACAAGGCATGTGCCATTTAACAAATGGCAGGTGTGCCCATCCCCACCAACACCCCTTGCTTCCCCCCAAGGTGGATTGGCCATCCCAGAGGCTCCCGAGGCTAGTTAATAGGGCTGGGTTCACATTCAGTACCTTTTCTTGGGATGAAGTTCCTGGCTCAGATACTTAACAGCTGGATGACAGCTCATGCTTTTCATCCTTCAGATCTTCCTACTGGTTATTAAAGGAAATAAGTATGCCAAAGCTATCTTTTGGGGATAAATAAAATAGCCTGCATGAGGTCCCTCCAGGAGCACATTGAAGATAAGCATGCATGGATTACAGTAGTTTGAGCTTACATTTCCATAGGTATCTTTGTATATGCAGAGAACGTCATTTTAGAATTGGATGTCACTAGAAGTATAGATATGTTAGGACTTTACCAAGAAGGCTATATCTTTTACTGAGTGACTGATCCTCTTTTGCTCATTTTGTGTGAAACAAAACAGGACTTTAAGTTTGGATAGCGTACTTAGTGTGTAAGTTTAACGCTGTGGTTTACTTGGCGTGGCTCTTGGTGTGACTCAAGAGGGCTGTCAGTGCACAATCTAGAGAATTGCGTCACCTCTAGAAACAGCGTTTAATCTAAAACAGCGAGGGGCCTGAAAGCATCTACCTATTACCTGCATCTACATATTGCCCCCAAAAAAAACTTCTCAGTAGGATGCATTGAGGAGCAAGAAACATCTCTGACACATAACTTTTCCACCTTCCATTGTTTTCTGTGGCATCAAGGCAAACATAAATGCATATTGGATATAAACTCACTGTAAACCTCAGTATATGTAACTCTTATTTATATCCACATTCCATGAAAACTAAATCTTAGGCACTTCTGAGTCTCTCTCCCCCCTTGCTCAGAGCTATGTTCAAGTTCCCAGGTGTTAAGTGGAACCCTGCATAAGGGAGGAGACAATGTGCATCTAGTTCATGGAATCTAATTAAATCTGTCCAACATGGTGTTGAATGAGACAGCCCCTTCTCACTCAACTCGCTTCTCCATAATTCCCAAGGACATAGAAAAGTATCCTTCTACTTTCTTCTTCCAAAACTCCAGAAAGCTCTGGAAGGCTGTCTTTCAGACAAGACTGCTAATTGCCACTATGAGTTTATTGCTTGTCTAGTCCTGCTGCACCTGCATGGAGCCAAGAGAATTCTGGGAGGCTTTGCTACCTCATGTGGCTCCACCTGGTAGAACAACAATGTCAATTCAGACCTCAGCTTCTGTTATTTGCCTTTGTCTCACCCACTTCTGGTCTGGCTGTTGTCAGAGAGAGGTTAGGAAAGAGGCCTCTGACCAAGCGCCCAACTATTATCAACTCCCCAGCAGAAGCAATTTTTGGAGGGGGAGTGACTAAATGTGACTAATCAAGTGTACCCTGAGTATATTTGATGTTTAGATCAGTGCTGTCCAATAGAACTTTCTGTGATGATGGAAGTGTTCATTAGGGGAGCCACACATGATTGATGTGATCTTGGTGTTTAATTTTACTTGACCTAAGTTCACATATGACTAATGGCTACCATACTGGATCGCACTGGTCTAGATTTTTCCACACTTAAAAGCCAAAAATTAATGTGTTTGTTCTCTATGTTTTTCTGGGACAATCAGTCCCTAAGACAAAGGTACAAGAAGTGAACATGTACTAGAATATGCAGTGTGGAACATAGCAGTTTTCACTTCAGAATACTACCCCACTGTAACTAAATAAAAAGCCATGCTGCCCTGGGTGAGTCTGTGGGCAGCCCAGAATCTTCCCACTGTCAACCCCTTACTCATTGCAGAAGATACAGAAGCACCTCTAGGAATCACAGGGATCCTTGGAACTTGCTTTGGAAACCTCTGAGCTGGTTATAGCTAAAATCCAGTCTCGTTCTAACACTCAAAGATGTAGAATTATGGAGTTGAAGAAGTCAGAATTTCAAGGGAGTAGTGACTTGCCTTAAGCTACTAATTTTTCCAAGAAAGATCTGACAGCTGTGTCTGCCACACTTGATTCACAACTTCTTCCACTGTACTTCTTAGCTTCCTGTAGGATTTTAATCTTGATGCTGGATTGTTCCATCTCTCCCAGAAATAATTATTTCCTGGAGAAAAGAGCATGTCTTCTGTCTAGCACTTTGTGTGGTAGGACATCTACCCTCAGTGGTAGCAGACCAACCCATAGCCTACAGGTTGTGAGTAGAGATCTCAGATAGGCTTGTTCCCACAACCACCTCCCTGTCTGATTCCCCTCCAACCTTCTCTTTCCCTATACACAGTAGCAAACCCTCCACATCTCATCCCCACTATTGGAAATGCTAATAGAGCTCTGAATAAGGGAAAACCCTTATTCCTTAACTCTAACTGCCATCCTAAGGGAGGCGGGTCTGTGTTTAAGTTAAATTAAGTCAGGCTGCTATAACGAATATATTTCATATAATTTATAATGACTCAGACTGGCTGAGCTTTGTTTATTTTTCATGGAAAACCCCAATGAGTTAATTTTTTATGGGCTAGTGACTTGCCTCCAACTTATAACTAAGAGACCCAAAGTCCTTTAGGGCCCTCTGCCACCTTCAACAGGAGGTTTCTGAGATTCAACGCTAGGACTGTCTGTACCATGAAAGATCACTTCAGGAGATGCCATAAGCTATGCCAGGCTCATATTGGTTCCTCCACATCTCCTTGGTCAGATCTCAGTCGTATGACTAAGTCTGGCTGCAAGGGAGGCTGGGAAACATAGTCTGGATATGTGCCCAGGAAGACAAAGCAAAGGGTTTGCTTAACAGCTAGATAATCTCTCCTACCCTTTTTAGACCAGCATTTGGCACACTTTTTCTGCAAAAAGTCAGATAGTAAATATTGTGGATTTTGCAGGTTATACAATCTCTGTCATTATATGCACCTCTGCCATTATAATATAAAAGTAGTCTTAGACAATATGCAAACAAAATGGTGTGACTGACTTTATTCACAAGCAAGCAGCAGGTCAGATTTTGTACCAAGACTATCATTTGCCAGCCTCTGCTCTAGACTGGAGAAAACACTTGTTCCCTAGCAAGACACAAAACAGGGACATTTTAGACTATTTTCAAAGAGCTGGGGAGAAAGTATGTATGTTTTCTCTGGGAGCTGGAGTTAGCAAAAGAAAATGGATTAGGAACCTAGAGAAGGGTTTACTTATTTAAATAATTAGTGATCCTTTATGAAAGAAATATTTTCAGCTGTGCTTTGAAGGAAAGAATTGATAGTTATGAAGAGGAAATGTCTTACAAATGTGGATTTCAGGATTTCACCCTCAGAATCTTTGGGGTGGAACCCAGGAATCAGCTTAAGCTTCCCCAGTTGGTTATAAGCGAGTGGTGGAGGTGATATGTGATCACAATTTGCTGTATACTGCTAAACCAGTCACTTTTCTCAATCTCATGGTCGTAGCCAGCGCTGAGCCTTTGGAGTATGTAAGGAATAAGATGCACGGTATGCACAAACCCACCTATGTCAGGAAGCCTCGGTTTTCTTTTTCCTTCATGGAAATGATCAAAATGCAAGGGAGTGGGAGTGATCTGATACTCTTCCTCATTTAATTTAATTAAAATAGGACTCTCAGAGTAATGAGTCATGTATGGTGCTACCCGTAATTGGACAGGGAGCAAGAAATAGATAGTCAAGACTTTCAAACCAGGCAGTTTTGATTTTTAGGTATTTCTTCACTTGCTTCCCCCTCTGAAACTGGTGACCCCGAGATCAGAGAAGGTACAGTGTCTGGGCTGGGGAGAGAAATCTGAGGCTGTGAGCAGTGAGTTGATGCAGCTAGATGACTGACTCTCCTTCCTAATGCCATGCCACTTCTTTTACCCTCCCTCAGTGCAGCTTAAAGTTCTGTCAATAGTCCTGAGTTTCTGATTCCCCCTCTGTTGCCCACCAACCAGAGAGGGAGGGGACAGAATGACCTGGGAGAGCCCGAAAGTGCTAGGTGTCAATGCAGGGTGCTCACAAAGCCCCCGCAGTAAGAGGCAAAATTGTGCCTTGGGTGACCTTGTGAAAGTCATCACAGGAGTGCCAAGAAAGGGAGTTCCATATGCCAGCCCATGTGTTCATGTTCCAAAGATGCAATAGAAATAGAAGGAAAAAGAATTCTGCCTTCGAGTCCTCTGCTTCTCCTAGATTAAGCCAGTTGCCTACCATCGGAATTGGTGGGGCTGTTTTCAATTCCCTTAGCAAAGAAGCCTGTAAAGCGTTGAAAAGTGAAGAACAAATCAATGTATGTTTTCGCAGTTCACCATCCAACTCAGAGATAAGAGGGGGGGGACGAAAGGATAAAGATGCCCCTAAGATTTCTTTTTCTACTAGAAGATGGCAGTCTTATGCTTGGATCTGATTCTAGGCATGGGAATTTGCCCTTAACTGAAGTTTCTCTGATCCCTCCAGGAAGCAGCCTGGCAGTCCCCTCTCAGCTGTCTGTCTGCCAACAAGTGTTGCCAAAACCAAACCTCCTTCAGCTCAGCAGCTTGGCAGTGCCCTGGGCTCAGGATGGGGCTCCAGCAGCTGAGCAACCCACCTCCCTGGGAAAGGCAGTTTTGATTTCATTTCAGTGCCCTGTCCAGCAGCCCTCTGGTAAATTTTGTTGAATGTGTAACTCAGAAAACTCCAGGTGAAAGCCCCTTGATCAGCTTGCTTCTTCCACACAGACAGAGGATAGCCCGAGGATGTCCCTGTGCATAGCAATCACCTTGGAAGCTTGTAAAAATGTGGGTTGTGGGGCACCCCCTTTAAGACTCTAACTTGGTCATCTGGAACCTGAGAACTTGCATTTACATGAGCTTTCAGGTGATTCTGTTGCAGGTAGTGTAAATAATGCAGGTTGTTCTGTGACACATGGTATAAATAAGAAGCATACAGCATTTTAGGGGATGAGAGAAGAGTTTTGTTTCATTTGGGAATTGTTTTTTGAGGGCTTATGGGCAGAACCATAACCTCATTTCAGCAGTGAAATCTAGCAATCTTAGTAGCCTTGCCTTCAAAGAAACTTTCTTTTGTCCACCTGAAATTTTTCTCTGATCCTTTCTTTGATCTTCAATGGCTCCAGATTGCTTTTCTGACTTCTCCTCTTATAAGCAAATAAACAAGATTAATAAAAACAACAACAAAACACAGTTCAAGGTGATGAAAGACCCTAAGCCATTCCTTGGGGTTGTTTGTTTTTCTTTGTGTTTTTGCCTTATAGGTAAAATTCTTAAGGACCCCCTCAGAGGACTCATCACCCTTGCCCTTTATGCCACACACTAGAGTTGCTGCTGCAGTGGACACTTTTGAGGTCACCCATTTCTACAGGAACTGTGGTCCCACTCCTATACAGAGACTCCTGGGAAGCATTCAGCTAGTTGACTTTGAGGAGCTAGCAGCAAATGGCATGCAATTTGGCTTGCCCTTTCCAGCCCTCCTGCTAGCAAGGGCTGGCATCAGAGTCATGGATGGTCCCCAAACTGCCAAGATGGCGGCTTTCCTTTCCTTAAAAGCTTCCTCTGGTGAGAGCCCCTAGCCTTCCCAGATCTGTGCCTTCCGTGTCCCATTCCATGCCTTTACTCCTCTTGGCTTGTTTCTGCATGTTTCTGTGTTAGGGACCCCAGTGCCTGATGAGAACTGAGTCTGTTAAAGAAGAAACAGAAAGGAATGTTCCAGGTAATCTGGGTGAAGAGGGCTCAAAGATGACGTGTGAAGCAGCGACCTGACCTCCCTACCTCAGGACAGTAGGCAATTCTGACTTGAATGCCGGCCCACCTGTCCGTGCCACACACTTGCCTGGTCTTTCCAGACCAAAACTGCTTGAACCACATGGCTTTTAAGGAAGTTTGCAAGACAAATCACACAAAACGTGCTGATTTGACTGGAATATCTTAAGAAGCTGCCATCAAACAAACTTGAGTTCTTCGGAGAGAGTTTACATCCCCAGGGACAGCCAAGTGTGGTGACAGAGCTGGTTTCAAACCAGTAGCCTCGGGACCTTGGACAGGTCACATAAGCTCTGCAAGCATTATTAGCCCTATGTGGAAAAATGATGCTGACAGCAATAAAAAGACTTTTATGGAGCATTTACTAACATGGCAGTAAGTGTCTTACATCATTCTTTATTTGAAAAATCAACAGCCTGAAGCAGTACTGTTATTTGTCTCCCCACGTCACTGCTGAAAAAACTGACATGCAGAGGGCAGAACCTGTGTGACTCTAAACATGCTTATAACTGTGCTATCACCAACCTCCTGTTTTATCATGAGAGTTAAATGAGATAGTGAGAGGAGCTCAACACAGTTCCTAGCATACAGTGCTCAAGAAAAATTACAAGTATTCTATGTGTTTCATGGATGGAATCATCCCAAATGAAGTGATTTCTCAATTTATAGGATTAGACACACTTCATGAATAATGGCGATACTTTTTAAGTTTCACTAAACACACCCATGATGTGCTTTCTTCCTAAGAAGGATTTCTGGACCATCAAATTCACTCCCCCATCATCAGTGATGTCTCAGTTGCTGGCATTCCACCCATTAGCTTGGTCTTGTTTCTGAGGCAGGAATGTTGCATTTCTATGTGCGTGTTTCTTTATTAGACAAACTTGGTGCAACAGCTGCCTTTATTGCTCTGTTAGCCCCAGGACTTTGTCAGAAGACCCTTGCTTATGGATGGGCTGTTTTTCCTTATTCATTGCTCGACAGGAGACTTGGGGATTTGTCTTAGATCAGAGAACTGCATAGTTGAATCATAATCGTGGGTTATCAGCTACTCCAAACCTTGTGAAAACAATTACTGACTTAGTTGGCTGCTGGAGGTCACTGACCTTTGCAAGACAGATGAAGGGGACTTGTGCAAGACAGATGAAGGGGACTTGGGCAAAGGTAGGGAAGAAGAAAGGCAGATGAGATGGGAAGCACAGAAGGGAGAGAAAGAAGAGAAACATCTGTCATAGGTGTGTAGAATTTTAAACGGGAAGGTCCTTAAAGAATACATATCCTAAAGTCTTCATTTTTTAATATAAGTTTAGAAAGTTCCAGAGAGGTGTTAGATAAAGTTACACAGCTACAGACTACATGTCACTTTTGGACACTCGTGCAGAAATCGCTCCTGCCTGCTATCCCTGCATGCCTGAGTACACACATCCTATTTAGCCAAGCTCTGTTTTTGGGAACCCTATTGCTGACAGGCTCTTGGAACCCAGAATTGCAGCATCCCTGGGGAGCTGCTTTAAGTCACAGGAAAGCATGTCTGAAGCTCCCTAGCAGGAGCTTCTGTCTTGAGCATAAGAGGGGGGTTGGGCAGTGAGTCTCCACGACAAGGCCGGTGGCCTGAGCTACTCTCGTTTTGTTCTTTAGTCACATGCAGAACTACGAGTCTATACTTCCAGATAAAATTATCTTGAGTTGCTCAGTCCTGTGTATGATGTTATAAAAAGTATTTATTGTCAGTCTAAAAGAATGTCTAAACCCTTTCACCTTCAGAAGTAAAAGATCATAACTCTCCTCTTTCTACCCATCCATCCTGCCTCCCTTCTGTCTTTTCTCTCTCCCTCCCTCCTTCCTCTCTCCCTTTTCTCCTCCCTTCCTTCCTCCCTCCATTCCTCCTTTCCTCCCTCCTTCCTCCTTCCTCCACAGAACATTCACTACATATCATGCCCCATTGGCAGGCGGCCCTCTTGGTTTCTGTGTAGCATTTTATAAATATTTTACCCTTGTCTCTCATCTACTCAATGCAAATACTAAACAAACTTGCTAAGGCAAGCCCATGGGCAAGACAGGCAGAGTTTCTCTCCCTATGGAACTCATGAGCAGCCAGTGAAACCAAGTAATCAACTGTATCAGTGAGATACTTTGGGATAGCTGGCATGAGAAAAGGAGAGTGTGCAGAAGAAATAAGAGATGAGTGGGTTTATATTTGGACACTGGGAATGACTCTGACGAGTGGGCACCTGTCTGCCCAGATCTGAATGCCTAGAAGGAACCAGCCTTGCTCATAAACTAATCCTTGACTGAGAACCCACCTCGGGCCTTGGCTGCCCTGGGCCACCTATTCAGCCAGGGTTTAATTCCATGTGAGTCTCCACCTCAGACCTGGCTTGAGAGGAAGAGGTCAAGCAGCTGCTAAAAGTGGAGCAACCCAATCTTGGGTACGAGTCATCCCTAATAAGCAACCAGGTAGTCCTTTGAAAAATGAAACCTGTGGTCCAGTCTCCAAGAGCAGAGGAATTGAGTTTCAGTTTTAATTATGAACCCAAAGAGATGTACCTGCCTTGATCCCATTTTGCTAAATTTCAGTTTCCCCCGGAAGAGGGTTTTCTGTCTCAGATCCCAGAGACCCCGGTCTGCTTACCTCATGCAGATACCAGCAACTTTGAGTGATGTGGGACATGAACTTGAGTTGGACAGGCTCTTGAAACGGTAGGATGGAAACAGGCCCCAGATGTTGTGTGCAACAGGTGGGTGATGAAAAGCGTGTGTTGAGGTGAGGACCAGTTTCAGGGGTTGTTACAGTGCAGATTTGTGGGCTGCAGCCCAAATTATGACATCACAGAAGGATGGGGCACCTTGCGAGTCCAGCAGCAGGAACATGGCTTCCCTCATCTTAGTTCCCAGGCATCTGTCAACATCACTGGTAAACAAACGACCAACCATTGAAAGGGGAAGACAGACAGTGCCAGCCAAAGACCCCCTTTTAAATGGTTGACCTTTGGGGACCTGCTGTATGTTAGCGACTGGATCGAGCTGACATGTATTATTTTGCTTAACCCTCTCAATTTCCTATGCACTTGGGAGTGGTACTATTCCCACTTTACAGATGCAGGAATTGAGACTTGGAGGTCAGGTAGCTTTCACAGGTCATCCCTGTAGTCAGCAGTTTATCCTAGGATTACCCTGACATCTGATTTAAGAATCTACATTCTTCACCATTTTGCTTTGCTGCCTCTTTGTTTTAAGTGCCAGACCTGGCACAGGGAGACAAAAGGGAAGAGGTGACCTACCTTTCTAAAGTCTTTTTTGAAGTGATTTCTGAAGATATTTGGTAGGGGCAACTTTCCAAAATTAGCTCAGTTGTTAGCTGTTTAATGGATGAATAAGTGGGATTAGACTGGGGGTGGGAATGAGTGACAGCGAGAGACAGGGTGGAAAGTGATTTCCAAGGCTGGATCTTTTCTTTATTTGACTCTAGTAAATTTTAACGAGACCCTTAATGAAATCCCAGTGCTTAGCAGAGGCTCCACATTGCAAGTCACCAGCAGAGGCAGAAGAAGAGAACCTGGATCCTGGCACCAAACTGGGTCCCACTGACCTTGCATGTGCTCAGGTGATCCTGGCTTGTAAGAAAAAGCACCTCACTCTGAACAGGACACGTGCTCAGACAGGGGGAGAGCCTGGCTCGGTCACGAGGCTGGCCTCGGCTCCTTAGATAAAGCTGGCGTTCCCCCCAGACATCCATGAGCTCCTTGTACTACTCACAGGTCCAGAGAGCTTCATGTCACTATTTTTTTTTGGAAATGTTGCAAAGTAGATGTCGGTAATGAATGTTTTGGTGATCATCAAAATCCTTGTTCCATTTCCCAATGTAGAAGCCGGGCCATAGCCCACAAATGGCTTCTACCGACAGTGAAGAGTCATTATTGTTTGTATTAACTATTGGGCGGATAATAAATAATATTTATAACACATCGAGGTATAAAGAGTAAAAAATGACAATAAAACTGGTTCCTGTCTTCGAACACCCAGTTTAAAAAAAAGAAAAAGAACATTTCCCCATCCTCGAAGTCCACTCTGTGAGTGAAAAATGAAATTTTTATTAAAGAGGGCAGTGGCTTCCAAGGGGCCTCCCCCAGAATCATGTCCTTTATTTCCTACAATATACTTAAGGGAAAATAAAAGAGGAAAATCATCAACTTCTATGATGACAGAAACAGCTGCAGCCCATTTGCAGACAACAGCACCAAGGCTGGTGGAGCCTTTCCCTTCCCTTTGACCTAATGCCCAGTCAGGATTTGAGGATGTGGAAAGCCACGAGCTCTTACAGCAGATCCCCCACCCCCACCCCAAACCATGGCTATCTCAAATGTGTTGGATAGGACATTCCTCAGCTTGGTCTCCTTGGGATCTATAAGATACCACAAAAGTCTGGCCTCCTTTACGCAGCTCTCGGCTCCATCAGTCAGCATCCTCACCATCCTCGCTGAGCAACAGCACAGCCCAGCCATCTTATCTGAAGGTGGGTGTTGTCTGGACTGGAAGACAATGACCAAAAGGAGTAATAGTTTACTCTGCTTACTCATCTTGTCATTCTAGAACCATAGGCAATGGAGACTTAACTGTGGTCCCCTCACCAGGTGAAATCATCTCCTGCTTCTGACTCTACTGCAAACCAGAGACAGGCTATCTGAAATCAGATACTCCTAAAGCCCCATGCTTCACAAATGCTTGTGAGCAACAGCTTTAGAGCAATTCTGCAATGTTTGTTCTAGAATGCCGGAGCCTGGGCCAGGCCAGGAATCGACAGCAGACCAGACAGGACAGAGCAGGACAGGTGGCTGAAGCAGTTTTGGTGACAACTTTGGCCCATCTGGTCTTCAAGTCTTCAGCAGGTACTGTTTGAATAGGCATGAATCTCAGTCTGCAAATTCAGTTCTACAAACTCGGGTGTGAATTTCGGTCCATATCATTTTTATCAATTTAATTTCTACTTCAAACCCAATCTAGAGTTGCCAGATTTTGGCAAGTAAAAATACAGGACACGCAGTACACAATAAGCC
Source organism: Scalopus aquaticus (assembly GCA_004024925.1). NCBI lineage: Eukaryota > Metazoa > Chordata > Mammalia > Eulipotyphla > Talpidae > Scalopus > Scalopus aquaticus. The sequence goes on from PVIJ01000411.1 coordinate 65,739, forward strand.
AGCCTGAATCGTGTCTGGCAGCTTTAGTCCTATTCCTCCAGGCTATCAGTAAACTATGGTAGGAACTGCTTGAGTTACAAACCAGTCTGTGCCACACTTCTGGGACACTTGGCTGTGGCAAGGTAGCACAGAAACCAAGCACGTTGCCTCTTTGATGCCTTCATCCCCTCCAGGTGGTGCGCCTAGGGCTACCAACTCTCTGTGGTTGAGAAATTTTTGCAGAATCACCTCAGATCCTGTGTTTGCCTTGATATATCACACACTCATTGCTTTGTGGGGGCCTTGCTCAGGCAGAATTCACTTACAAGATAAGTTCACTTTGGCTGAGCACTCGGCAACCCGTGTGTGTGTGTGTGTGTGTGTGTGTGCACCTCCTCTCCCTCCCTCAATTTCTCATTCTCCCCCTACTTCTGCCTTCAGCCCAGGGATATTCCTTTCTATTCTTGAGAAGGCCTTTCTCTACCTTGACTTTCTCCAGTTCACTTTCCTTCTTCCTATGAAACCTCTTTTGCCTCCTTCCTCCTTCATAAACCTTGACTCTACTCAGCAAAGCCATCTTCAGAATATGAGAGCCTGAGAGTCCAGCATGAAACTTCCCTTCCCTTTTCTCCCTGCAAACTACCGTCTCTGAGGTGGTGGGCAAGGTTGACTGGCTACTTGCAGGAGGAAAGAGGACAAGAAAAGAGAAAGTAGAGGAAAAAGAAATACAAATGAATAGTTCAGAATATGTTCCAGCCATCATTAAAATGATGCTCTTTTAGCATGTGTCTATTTTTATATTAACCGTACTTGGGGAAGTATATATAACTGCATATCCTACAGGATGATCTAAGGGATGATTTCAGTTCCTTCCAAGGTGATGGTTCATATAAGAGAATACTTTGAAGCCATGGAGTTGAGAATTAGTGATCTTGATTTCATTGAACCATTTCTTTCCTTCTAAAGTGGCGTGTATTTAATTGCATCCTATCTTGTAAGATTCCTTTCTTGATCTTTCCCTGTCCTATATTTATCATGTAGGGAGGGAGTGGCATCATACTTTATCATGTCTGTTCATTGATTGTTAAACTTGTTTTGGTCACCAGCAGCTCCGTAGTGTGATGTGGGTTGCAACATTAGCTGCAGGCTGTCACTATGTGACTCTTCAGCACCTGTCAGAAAAGTTGGCTGCTCTTGATGACAGCAGATACCAAATGTTACCTCCCTGGCTCACCGCTGGTCTGTTCTTCATCTTCATGGAGAGCTGATCGGGCTTGGACAGCTTGTCCCAGAGAGGCAGCTAGGAAGTTGCTGGTGGCTGCTCAGAAGGCTTGCTCTTTGAGAGTAGGGAGTGTAGTGAGAGAAGAGAGAGGACAGTGTTTGCAAACAGAATCCCCATGTGACACTTGGCATTGTTTCCAACTTATGATATCTTTCCAAGAGCCTCACAGACCTCGTCAGCTGACTCAACCAAGTTACGATCACCTGGAGACCCGGCTAACAGGGATCTGGAAAGTGAATTAGCGGGCTGTGGTCTCCAAAGTTGGGGGTGGAACACTTGGATGTAGGATGGAAGTTTCAAGAGGAGGAAGACAAACTTCTAGTTTGATACCTTTTGAGGACCTGGTGCATTTGTTTTGTGTTCCAAGATGAACTCTCCCTCCTAATTTACTTTTCATGGTTCTGCTTAAGAGAGCAGTAACTTAGCTTGCGTTGAAATGTTACTCTCGGTGCACAAAGGCCGAGGTGTCTTTGCTCTTATCCCAGTTCCGCCACTTACCAGTGGTATGACCTCAGACCTGGGGCAGGAAGGTTTCCTGTTTCCAAAATGGGAGAGAGAACCAGAGAAATCAAATGTCCACTGACAAGAGGACTCAGTAGCTGAGAGGGGAACCCCTCTTATTCAGTAAAATGTGGACTGGCTAGGGCTACAAGCTCTGTGGATTCCTCTGGCGCCTTCCAAATGCCAGCTCTAGCTATTATTACCTCTTTGCCAAGCCTCATGCTCTTCTAGGTGGCCAGAGAAATCAGGCCCCATTCTCTACATGTTCCTCCATGTGTTAGGAACTCCTCCCATCTCACAACTCCATTGCCCTGGAGTATCTGCTGTGTGAGTCACCACACAAACCATCTGCCTTGTTTCATGGGCATCTTGAGATCACCAGAAGGTGATTTTTTAACATGCATTTCCTTCCTCGACACACACAAATGATCTCTTTTGATTTTTAACCTGTCTTTCTTTATATGGACTTTGCCCAAGAAGAGTATAAAGTTATTAGCATTTCACCAAAAACCAGCTAGAACTGGGAGTGTATAGCTGACATGATGGCAGAATGAGTCCTCTCCACCTGGAAGGAAAGCAGCCAGCTCTCCTGAGAGATGGCTCTGTGAAGCCCAGAACCAGAAGCTGCAAGCTGACTGCTTTGCAAAGAGATTACTGTCCGGTGCCCTATTAAGGCCGCGGAGAAAAGGGAGATTAGCAGGAAAGATTAACAGCCAAATTAACACCCAGACATGACTTCCTTGGATCAGAGTGTTCCAACAAGAGAAGTCATGGGGAACCCAAGGTTTCTGTAGGCAAAGCATGTGTGTGTGGTGTGTGTGTTCACACACACTTGTGTATGTACAACTTAATTACAACGGGAAGGGCCACGCTTCAGCTTCTGTCCAGCTCTGTATAATCTTGGGAAGAAAAGCTATTGAAAGGAGATCTTTACTTTGAAAAAATCGGAGAATTAAAGTTGTAGCTGGGCAAATGGATGTGTGGTCAGTCAAGCAGACAGGCTGCAATGTATGTAGGCAACCATCCACAGCCACTGCACCCCAAGATGCGTATTTTAAGTATACACACACTACATAGGTATGTCAGAACAGAGATCCAGGTGGTAGCTGGGGAGTGGGGTGGGCAAGTGTAACAGGCGTGGGTGGCTCACCCAGGGAAGGACACCAAGAAGGCCACGGGAATCAGTTTCCCCCTCTGGTAAAAGGAACACTTCAGTGGGTAGCACTTGGGGTTCCTAGTAGAGCAATCTTTTATTTAGGAAACTTTGAATAGGAAAAAACAAGTGGAAGTAAAGAGCTAGGTTTTCTCAAGATGGTTTTTCAAATCCTGTTTCTAATAATAAGCACCAGGCTGTTGTCAGCTCTTTGTGCTCAGAGAGGTGGGACTGTGTGTGTGGGGAGGGGGGGTCCTGGGGGGAGGGGAAGCAGGAGAGTCTTTAAATTTTAATTGGTCTGCAATGAAAGATTTAACTGTTTAAAAAACAAAACCCTCTTAGTCCCAGACCACAACTTATGTGCTAATGTGGGAGAATGGGGGCTAGTGAAGAAAGAAGGAGGGAGAAGCAGATTCCTAATAGGTCCCAAGGAGACAGGCTGTTAAGGGACAGGGGACCAGCCATATGGACAGTGGAATACAATTCAGATCTCCTAACTCTCTACTTGTCCCATCTCCTAGGTGGGGAAGGTAGTCTTTGCTTTTCTTACTTTGAAGATTGTGCTGTAAATGAAATAGCTGATTAGAGCAGGCAAAGGTGGTTTAGGGTTTAGCAGAACCTCTTCAGAAGATGACCTGGCTGGTGATTGGTGTGCTGTAGATCCTGGAATACAGTGACACAGCAGATGCAGGTAGAAGGACGGCTTCCTTGGGTCTTCCCCCTCCACTTAGGTTACGAACCCTACTCTCATGGTATCCCTGGTCCTAACACGGTGCCTGGTACTCAGAAGGGAGATGTGAGCAAATATCTGGGTGCATTTTGGAAAATCAGAACCCCTAACTTCCTGTGGTCCTGATATTGTGTCGTGCCATTTGGCTGCAATGCTAATTTTGAGTGACAACTCAGGTGGCCTTTGAGATGTCTTTGTTGTGTTTGTGGGACTATGTTGCACATATTTGAGAGGACAGGTGACTGTCCTCTCAGATGGCCAAGGACTAGGTCTTCCCTGTTTGGAGATTTATCTGCCATTCTAGAAAAGTGGCTGAAACATAGTAGGTACAATATGTGTGTAAGAAAGGGAGGGAAGAAGGGAAGGAGAGGAGGGAAGTTGGTTGCAGACGTGTCTTTTCCTATATCCTGATTGTCTAGCTGAAGAGTAAACCTGGGGAGATACATACTGGTACTATCACAAGTACCATTTGCAAATGTAATATAAATGGCACTGAGTTGAACTGAATGCCTTTGATCTCATTCAAACCTGGCCCAGGTCATCAGGGTAGGCATGGGTGGTATTGGTAACAGTGATGACAATGCTCACCATTCTCTGAGAGCTGAGACATTGGACATGTGTCATCTCATTGAATCGTCGTAGTCATTCTGTAGTGCAGTTATTAGACTTCTCTCTACTGCATAGAAACTGAGGCCTGGAGGGTTCAGCCCACGTGTCCAAAGTCACATCGCTAGGAAGGCATGGAGAGGCATGGAGGCAGTGTTGCAACTCAGGTCTGTTGTTCGACTCCAAAGCCCCTTCCCCTGCCTCCACGTCATGCTGAGCAATGTCAGACTCCACACTGGAGGAAGGCCCAGAGGGGTCAGTAAAAGCAGCAGAAGAAAAACAAATTGTAGGGAGTCTATTATGGTTGCTCTTAAAAGTCATGTAATGACCTTATTTTCTCCAGAGGACATTTTGAAAGCCAGTGATTTACCAGTGCTCCCTAACGGGGGGAAGATGTCCAGGTGTCCGGTCCCTTACCTGTGCCCCAGGGTTCCCCCACCCCCAACCCAGCAGGGACTCCAAAGGAGTCACTTCCATTCACTTTCATTTCTCTTAGATTAAGCTCCTAAAAGAGAGAGAGAGAGAGAGAGAGAGAGAGAGAGAGTGTGTGTGTGTGTGTGTGTGTGTGTGTGTGTGTGTGTGTGTGTGTGTTTCAAAGCAGGTCATGGCTTCTAGCCAAAAAATCCTTTCAATTAATGAACTAGGAGCAGCACCCATGAAGAAAATGAGAAACAGATAAGAGGAGAAGGCCCTGGTGCTCAGAGCAGAGGAAAGGAATAATTCTTGGATTATGCTGATGATTTACCAATGTTTTCGTAACGTGAGAATCGGTCAGCAGGGGCCTGGGTATTTTATGAGGGAGGAACCTCTTCCAGACAGTTTTCTCCCCAACAGCCCTGATAAATCCCCACACCCCCACTTCCAGGGAGAACGCTGCCTTCTCTGGAGTCACAGTGTCAAAGTCTGTTTCGCTGTTCTTTACTTATCAGCCCCAACCCCAACATGAGTTCATGCTTGGAATATGAAGCCATTTCATATTTATTCTTGTTGTATCTGGCAAGGAGCCTTGAAAAGAAAAAAAAAGAGTCTCCTGCTGGTGCTGTTCAGCTCTTATATCTTTATAGTCTCTTGAATTGATTTGACAGAGCAATCACAGGCCACGGGTGAGACCAAACGTTCCTCTCAGCCACAGGTCTGGAGAACGAAAGAGGCTACACATCTCACTCACCTGGGCAGGTCCAGCTCCATCCAGCTTCTGCCCTGAGCAGGTGGGTGTTGCCCTTGCCCACTGGTCTGTGCAGAGCTGCGCCATAGAAAGAATTTCCTCACGCCAATTGTTCAGTGGGAGCCTCCAAAAATAGCCAGGGTATCGGGGGACCCATTAGAAATGGCTTTTACCACAGAACATTCTGGAAGCTGAGTGAGCTCAGACTTTCCCAGGGGGACATTGCAAGCTCTTGGAAGGACTTCTGCAAAGCCACAGTGAGTTTCGCGAAGATTTGTCAAGTGTCCTGGCCTGCTGGGAGCCAGGGAGCCATGCTGTGGACCTCAAATAAGTTAAGAACGTTTCAACACAAAGGACAGTGACAATTTGAAATGATATGTAAAATTTCATGTGTATGTGCAGATATATATTCCGTTTTCTGGGGGAAGGAATCTGTAGATTTTAACAGGTGGCAAAGAGGTCTATGACTCCAGGAAGGTTAATAACCCATGAATTAAGGCAGCTTTCACTCATGTGTGAGGTGATTTTAAGTAAGACTCAGACAAACTTCTTATTTTATTTTAAAGATTTATTTATTTATGCATACAAGAACTGGGGTGTAGACCAGAGGCATGGGGGATGGGAGGATTCAGTAGAGACAGAGTAGGGAGCAAAACAAGCAGATTCACTGACATACACTGCTGAGGAGAGCGACAGGAGAGACAGGAGAGGTCTGCTGCACCATGTGGTAAGCTCCCTGGCCAGGGATCGAACTCGTGCTGCAGTGGCTGCGGATAGCTTCATAGTGCTGAGGCTTAACCCCTTGTGCCACCAGGAGGCCCCAAGCTTCTTATTTTACTAGTCATATATTTGTTTTCATGTGGGTTGACACTATAAGTAGATGGTAGGTAGGTAGGTAGGTAGATTGATTGATTGCTTTAAAGTTTATAACTTTGTAGATATTACAAATCAAGATGATGCTAAAGTATTGTTTAAGTTAATTTAAGAGTCAAATTATTAATGGACAAGGATAAAGTAAGTAAATAGTAGTATAATTTCTGTGCACTATGGCAAAATTCACTAATGGTGAATAGGAAAATACTTTATCAAGGAAGAAAAACATGGAAAAATCCAGCCTTCATCATGTCTTGTCCTAATTATTAAGATGGCTTTAAGTTAGACCCCCGGTTCTAGTCTTTTCCACCAATTGGCTATGTCATTGTCATTCTATTACCTACTCAAATCATCAGACTGCCATACTCTACAACACACAATGGCTCCCTATGGCCATCACGTCATGTCCAAACTGTGACTAGGCTTTCAAGTCCAGCCTTCTGCCTGATACTGTCTCCACTACTTCCTGTTTCAGACACTCTTCTGTCAGACCATTCTTTTGCTCCTCTCCCCAACTCCCCAAATTCCATATTCATTTCTGCTTCTATGCTTTTGCCAGCGTAATTGCCTTCTGTGCTCCTGATTTCCTCTTGAGCCCCCTCGTCCCCACCCACAACCCCCGATCTACTCTTGCAGTTCCATGGCTTCTCCCTTCTGCGGAATATTGTTGCCTTGCAATTCTGCGTGTCAGAAAAAAAGGGCAACTTTGGTTAATTACCACTTCATTTGGCACCAGTAAGCCTAGACTAAGAGGGGAGCTCTAGCCAGGAGTCTAAAACTTCCCTTTTGGCTTGTTGAAGTTGTTGACGAAATGGGATAAGTTTAGGATTAATCATTGAGAAACAAGTGAGATAAACTCCCAGGTTCCAGAGATATTAACTCCTTGGTCCTCATCCCAGCTTAGGTTATCAAAACCAAAATTGTTCATTTTTCAGAGTTTATGAGGTTTATCTTTGGCCTGTCATGAGATGCTGACAGAAAAATGAAATTGGTCTGTTTCTAGTCTATTTCACTTTCTCATTCCCACTCTCTTATAACAAGTTGAAATGCTCCACTGTAAACACTCCAGGGAAAAAAAATAAGACATGAGTAGCAAATGTGCATATCCCTCTAAGAGTTATTTTGTGTGGTTATCACAGTCTTTTTGTTGTTGAAGCCAAAGTGAAAAGATAGAACCTCTCTTTTCATTTCAAGCAGAAGGTGAATTTCAAGTGATTTCGCCACAGGATGACTGCAAATTAATAAGTGGGGGGAGAGTGAGGAATTTTTATTTCTCAGGATTAGGCAGACAAAATGCAGGGTCAAAAAACTAACAATGGATAGGGGGCTGGATGTGAAAAACGACTTCTAAAAGTGTTGGCTGAGGGTCCTTTATTTCATCCCCGTTGGACATTCATTAAAAATCAGTAAGCATTGGGATAAACATGGAAGTGTTTTGAAATGTAATGGTGATGCAGGAAAGCTTTTTGTTTTTCCCCAATTGAATGGGACTATTTATGCTCCTCTACAAATATAATATTTTTACTTCTCATCAGGACACTGCTTGGTGCAGAATTTACTGAAAAAAAAAATGTTTCTGAAAACAAATCAAATGATAGAGTACCAGGAAAAGTTACTGAAAAGATACTCAAGGGACTCTAGAGGTTTTAGTGCTCAAACCTCTGTAATGTTCTGAGCTTCTTGAGCAATAATGAGCATCTCAGGTAAAATAAAGTATGACTTGAAATATAGTTTCTCAGGACTGTTATTCATGAGCAGTCTGTCGATCGGTATTTATCAGATGCTTACTGTATGCACTGGGTTGTTACAACTGGTTTATATCTGGGTTGTTTTTGTAGTTACATTTGTATGAAGATCATATCCAATCATTCTTTGTTGAGGTCATTGCTTTGCCAGACCTATAACATTCGACTCTATAGATATGATTCAGCTCACGCTCTGCTTCTAATAGCCTAAGTTTTCTGTTACTAGTTCTTACCTAAAGGTTTTTGTTGCCATCATTGTTTTTAGGTTGTGGAACATTTTTGCTGATTCCTTTATTGTTTTATCTCTTTGCATGATTGTGAATTGCAGACTTCAGCCTAAATGCAGCTGAACTTTCCAATTTTGAAAAGCATCAGGTTAATAGTGTTTACAGTTCTTTGTGTTCTTTACTAATTATTTTTGAGCCAAGGCATTCATGTTTCCAAATTCCCAGCCTTGCTCCAGCCTGTTAGTGGGGTGTTGGTACCCAGGAGTGGCTGGGGAAATGAGCCTGTGAACTTGATGTTAGATTAACCCACCCACCCACTGTGTCACTTTTGACTACCAGCTGATCATATTGTGCCTCAGTTTCCTTACATATAGAATCAAAGTGAATCATGTTACACCTACCCCATGGTAGTAATGGTAAGAATTAAACATGTTAATACATTGACTAGTGCCTGGCCACGCTCAACTTTCCATTTGTGTTGGCTGTTGCCATTTCTACCTGCCAGGAAGAATTCCGGGTTATCATTATTTTTACCATGTTGCAGTCTGGAACTGGAACTTCTTAATAATGACTACAGCATTGATTGAGCCCTGATTTTTGCAAGTGATGGGAAATGCTTTACCCCACCTCCTCCTGTTTCCATAGAAGGATGGAAACTATCCAGGCCATAAGAGTAAAAATTAGTCAGGGAGGGAGGAGAGTGGCTTGGTGCTGCCTTCTACACCCTTCACTCTACTTCTAGTCCTGAGCTCCAAGGGCTGAGAGCTCAAGAGTGACAGTGGAGCCACGCAGCCCAGCAGGTCCCCATCTGGATGGGTTTGCTGGCTCCCAGGTAGGCACCTGCTCTGTTCCTGCATCCACAGAGCATGCCCCTCCTTCATGGAGCCTTAGTGGTCAGGGTGCAGCTCTAGCTACACTCTTGGACTTTGAGAGCATGAGCGATGATTCGGGTTCCACCTGCCTCCCCTGCACACTCTATGCTATGCTCTGCCAGGGACAATGTCCAAAGTTCAAGAGCAGCACTAGGAAGACCAGGGTGGGTGGTAGCCACACACTTGATTCATGTCCTTTATCAGAGGAGCTTCATCAGTCGTAAGCCAGTGCTCTGGTCTCCATCTGCCTGATTCACATTGTTCTGGCACTTGGAAGGGACAGGGTTATCGCAAAGCCCCATACCAGGCTCTGTGTAGCTGTGTTGTTTTGCTTTATCCCACAACCCCTTGAGAAGGAGTTTAGTGTTACTATATATCAGATCAGAACAGCAGGCTCCAGATCAGAACCAGGATACAAGATAAGAAGCCCAGTGACTGCAGATCTGAGAGTCACACCCGGGTCTGTTGACTCCCCAACCCAGTGGCCTTAACCCCTTCCCAAAGGTTCTCAAACTTGAAGTTCACCTCCTCCCCCCATCTCACAAAGACATTAAAATGCGGGTTGCTCTGCCCCTCTTGCACAGACTCCAATTCAGTGGATTTGGAATGGAACCCAAGAATTTCTAGAAAGTTTTTAGGTGCTGCTGCTGCTGCTGGCCCAAGGGACCCACTGTAAGAACCCAGCTGTAACCTCATACTGTCCAATGGGCCGTTCTCAGTTCAAGGTTCACCAGGGCACAAAGATGACATATAATTTTGGTGCAAGCAATTAACTAGGAAAGTAAGCATGCTTGAATTATTAACCAGTTATTAACTTGAATTAACAGAAGCCCAAGCCCTTTGAAGGAATTTTGGAATGTGTTGTTTGTGGTGCTTTCTAAAGCTGAAACGAATCAAGGAAAGGTAAAGGAATGTACTCTGGCCATGTATTTCATTCCTGGAAAACATGTTCTGGTGACATTTTATTCTGGAACCAATTGGGATGACTTTCATTCTTGTAACTGTGAAACTCATGACCATCCCTGTGTTCCAACTGATCCCCAGAATTTATTATTGAGAGCTTCCATCCCATTTGGAATATGAACGAGAGAGAGAGACATATTGGAGATTGGTCCCAAATTCAGAAAAAGGTCATTGCATGACGAATACAGAGCCCTGAGTTCTCTATTGACACCAAAGGTAAGGCCAAAGAGAGGCTACAAATTGGTGTGAGACGGCAAGGACTCAAGGACAAACTCAGTTATGTAAGAACTATCGTTCCCAGGAGCCTGATTTCCACCCATGATGGAGAAGGGAAATTTACCCATTTCCCTCTTGGTTCTTATGGCTGGTCTAATAATCAAATTGGCACAAAACAGATTAACAGAAAAATTTAAAAAGCACACTTAATTTTATGCATTTGGAGACCCTGTAGACGTAAATCCTAGAGAAATCACCAGAGCATCTACGCTTTTATATCCTTTTTAGACAAAGAACTGAGAGGAAAAAAGGGTAGGGTTTGTAAATTAGTAAAGAGGTAACAAAGTCTGTATGAATAGTCTTTTGGGCCCTAAATTTCCCATCTCTGGTGATAAAGATACCGTCTAATGATAGAGGGAAGACACCTTCTCACATGGGGAATTCACTTGCTTGCAAGGACAAGGGAATGTCACTGTGTTTTCTTTGCACTGGCAGTTTCTTAAGTAACTTTAATTCAAAATCATCAATATGCAAGGTGACACATTTTAGGGAGTCTGCTCTGAACCCCATCTTACAAGCCTGGGTGGGAATTCTGTGCCAGTCCCTTTCTGGGTCTCCTCTTCTTCTCCCTTCCAGCATCTCTTCCAGGTGAGTTAAGAGTTTGCACAGTGTCAGGAAACAAAGAATGACTTTCATTGCCACCCCCCACCCCAATAGCCAGGCCCACTGAGGTCCCTTGGAATGAGTAGCTCTGCTTTTTGCCACTTTTCTGGGAAATAGAATTTGCAACTAGTTTTCCACACAGCTGTGATTCCCTGGAGTCTTTCCCTCCCTCCCTGGGGCAAGGCAAGGAACAGTGTTTCTGCTATATCTTTAGGCCCCATCCATGCCTCCCCTCCCTCATTCCTGTCTAGTTTGGGGAAAAGAAGCCCCTTCTCTGGCTACTTGTTATATCTCTTCAAATCTTGTTCTTTTGCAATAGGGCTTGATACCCACAGAACTTGCCTCAAACACGCAACTCTTTCTAGGAGGTGCATAAAAATAATTCCATTCTTTCCAAAAAAGCAGTTGTATCATTTTCCTGTGTGTAGGATAACCAGCAGAGCTCAGATATGACCCTGAAACCATATGAGCCTTGGTTGTCTGCAGAAGTGTTACCCTCCCCTGCCCTCCATACCCTCTGAGGTGAGCAGAGAGAGGCTAAGTGCAGTTATTCCCAGAGCACAATATAACTCTCAGGGGAGACAAACTTCTAGGTCCAAAAGCATATGGAACTCTCAGGAAGGGGTGGCCAGCGTCACATCCCCCAAGTTTATGGGACTTGAGGGCCACTGGGCTAGACACAGCAGCATGTGTCTCCTCCCTCAGTGCAAGGAGATCGGTGAGCCCATGCCAGTCTTTTTTAGTTTGTCCCTGACCCTGATGTCTGGAGTGGCCTCTGACTGAGCTTGTAGCAGTGAGGATGACGTACTCACACAGCAAACCCTCTGCAGCACCCCGCCCGGCCCTGCAGTAGCTGAAGCTCCTATCCTCAGAATGACCAAGAACCAGACACCTTCAGACATCAGCTCTTCCCGGCACAGGCAGCCCACCTCATGAGGCAGGCCTGAGTCTCACCGGTGTTTGCATCCCAGCAGAGGACTGGAAAACATCTGGAGCTGGTGCACTATTATATCTGTCTGGAGCACTACTTGCTGTCACCCTGACTGGGGACCGGATGAACGGGGCTGATGCCAAATCACTGGCCAGCCCAGAGCCACATGACCATGATGGCCGCCCTTTAAATATGTGCTTCCTAACCCGCACCAGGTGAATAAATCCCTGCAAGCCAGAGGTATTGAGGCTCATAGTGCACAGAGCTCCTTAGGGTTCTGAATCCACTGTTTTGGGGAAAGAACTCAGATGGAACGTCACAAAGGGGTTTCTCTTCATTGTGGCTGAAGCCCCAGTACATCTAAGCAGGCCCCGTGTCGTTGGAAGTCGTTGATTACTTCTCTCACATAACTTTGGGTATAGAAGTACCTAGAGAAGAATATTTTACTAGTGTTCATTAAAAATGAAACTTCAGCTCCAGTTCTCCTTCTTCCCACTCCCCACCCACTTAAAGTGGAACCACTTTACGTAACTCCCCACTCCCTTGTGGAAAGGGAAAGGATATTTGCAGTTTGAATATCCCCGTGACGGCTCTAGCCCAGTAAATCATGAGTGTCTGGGGCAGGAGAGTACAGGCCGCACTCTGGATTGGCTCTGCTTGCAGACCCCATACCTCTGTGCTTGTGACTCAGTCTGAAGAGGCCAAGGTTCCCCTGAAGGGGAGAGCATCCAGAATTTCCACCAGCTGCCACCGCATCCAGAATTTCCACCTCTCCAGGAGCTTTATGGCGCTCCTGCTCTGCCCCCAGCCAGTGCTCAGTGTTTTCCTGCACATTCATGATCCCTGCAGACTCCAGATGAACATTTGGGGGTGAGCAAGTGTTGGGATGCTCATGGTGGGTCAAGAGCTGGAAAGAATACCCCGTGGTGGGGGATTGGCTGCAAGAGCCGCTGGCTGTGGGAAGTTGACCACAGTTCTCAAGCTCTGTCAGAGTATGGAGGCCTGCAGGCCCAATTAGGGTTTGGCCTGCACTCTGGGATTGGGGCCACATGCAGGGCGGGCAGGTGCCAGCTTGATGCTGGTTAGCCAAGTGAGAGCGAGGGATCCGCCATTGAGGACCACAAGTTCCCAATCCATTGGAAGCATTTCCATCTGACTGACGAGTATCATTTATTTTGCAAATGTGTCAAGTGGGTCTTCTCAGGAGAAGAGTCTCCTTGACACTGATGAATCTCAATTTTCTGACAGTAGATTAGCCAAGGATTTTCTTTTTCCTCCTAGCTTCTAACACCATACAAATGATTTTCTCTCATCAATGAACCATGGAGTACCCAGGGAAGACAAACAAGGTTGAGGATTCACTGGCACAAACCACAGCTAAAGTATCACAATTAGAAATTGTGGAAATTAGTTTGTAATTCAATTTATTTGTAATTTAAACTCACTTGTAATTTTAATTTGATAGCAGGATAAGTGATATTTGGAGGGTCCACTCTGTTGGATTTTCTGAGTGTCCACTTTTCCCCTATTCTATCCACATGCACACCCCACACCACCCCCCTTGTAGCCCAGTCCTAAACAGCTCCTTGTGTCTCTGGGAGAAAACAAGACTGTCATTGTCTTGGATGCACTGTGAATATCCTGAAGTGTAACATACAAGTTTCAACTGAGAGTGTGGGTCAAAGATGGGACTCTTGCCTCTACCCCTACCAACCCTTCATCTTAGACAGGATACCAGATTTCTCTGTGCCTCAGTTTCCTGGGTGATAATAGCTCCTAATGGCAAAGACTTGCAATATGACTGAACTAAAACAATTGCCACAGAGCAGAAGGCTGACACGTGGTGGGCATTAATAGTGCTGAATAGAGTCACATACGGAGTTTTGGAAAGTGAGTTTAAGCGAAACAATGAAAACAGATCCTCAAGTAACTTAAGGCAAACTCGGTTGCATTCAACCTCAACCTGAATTGCTTTTGGCGTCTCCTCCCCCATCGACCTTGTAATGAAACAGAGCTATCTGAGGATCCGCCGTATTCTGACCGTCACCATTTAGGCCAGGGTGTGGAGGCACCGTTGGTCATGGGGGCCGGGTGGCGACTGGGCTTATAAATGAATAATTTGGTCGGGCATGAGAGGAGAATGAGATGGACAGAAAACTAAATCCTGGGAAGGTGCTGTTCTCCCTTATCGGGCATGGACAACTTCTGGGTGAGAAAGAGTGGGCTGTGCAGGTGGAGGACCCTGTGACAGCGAGGGCTCTTTTTCCATAGGAATGCACATGCTCTTTAGTCCTGTGTACGCCCCAGAAAGCCCTGAGAACAAGGTCTTAGCCAGGCACAGCGGCAAAGCTTCAGGTGCCTCCCAGCACTGCAAGTTCCAGGAGCGCTGCTTGTTCTTCACAGTCAAGAGTCTCCCAGTCTATGGGGCTCTGGAATCTTCCAAAGAGGCCACTCAACCTTCCCACTCCAGTGCAACAAGGATCCATGCAGACAGCTGGTAAAATCACCTGTGCTCTTTCCAAAGCCACCCCGTTAGCCCATTAGGGCAAAGTCAGAAAGAAAGCCTGCCTCCTGACTTCAGCTCCCCCACCGCCATGTAGGGTGTCTACCAGCCCCTTGGCTCTAAGGGGCCCCCCCATCAGCTCCTGCTAGAAACTGACATTTTGTGAATTATGTATTTTGCTTTTATTTATAGTATAACATCAAGAGAAGAAACCCAAGGGCTTTGCCAGAACGAAAATGTGGGAAAGGTAGGGCAGTGCCGTAGCTGATGCAGGAGAGACGCTGGGCGTTGCGGGGAACAAGTCATGTTTTCTGGGGCTTATTCTCTGTCTTTCATCATTCAGTCAGGATTTTTTATCCTGGTTACCTAAAAAGTATAAGAAAACAAAAATTCTCTTCCAGCATTCTTGGTGAGGAGGTAGAGAAGCAAGTAGTCACTTAAAATGAGAAATCCTTTTCAGACTAAAGCACCTGAGAGTAGAACCAAAGGAAACGCTGACCTATGGAGAGACGGCCCACCTGGTTGGGTGGGGGTGTCTGACATTGGCCCCAAGCTGCCTCATCCTCCCCATCTGCGCTGTGGGCTCCTCCCTCCCCTGCCTGCTGCAAAAGGACTGCCGGAGGAATCTCTGAAAGTCAGCAAGGGTTGCGGGTTCCTGGCTGGTGAAGTATCAGATGTAAACCATCAGCGCTCTGCCATGACCCACCTGGGGAGCCTGCAGGGGAGCACAGAACCCCAAGTTCTGCTCCAACGCTTCAGTGTGTCAGCAGCTTCCTGGGAACCTGACCATTCTGCATGGGACTGACACGTCAGGTTCCCTCAGTCCCTGAGGAGATGGGAGGAAATGTGTGTTTTCAGTTTGAGAAGGACAAAAAATTCTCTAAATGTCACTCCTGAGGCTCAGAGTGTACACACAAGGGTTCTCTTCATCCAGCACCTGACACAGCCGCCTGGGATTCCAAGCCCCCCAAACACCCACCCACTGAAGCCTGAACCCCCATTGAGTGGCTCGGGGTAAATCCTGCACCTTGTCACCCTTTGCAGTCAAGAGGAGCCTTTGAAGCGCATGCTGGCTCTGGCAGTCATCGTGCATGTTAAGAGCCCTCACTAAATCGCCAATGGCATTTTCTAGCATAAGAGGGGCACTGAATCCACCCCCACAAGGACAGACATGCTAGTGACAGTGGGTTATGAAGCCTCAGTTCCTCTTCTCTGCTCAGCCATCTCAGGAGGCAGTGACCAGAAGGTAGGGTCCAAGGCACTGCTCCTCTAACAGTATCCCTCGGAACCCCGAGGCTCGAAGGATTACTTCGGGAACCCAGGCATGGGACAGGGTAAGAGAAAAAAGACAGAGAAATGTGAAGCCCAGGGGACAGGCTCCAGGCCCTCCCCATCCATTCCAACCAGAACTACTTTTATCTTTGTGTTATGGTTGTGCATACTTTTGACAGAAGGTTCCACTGCTGTTAAAAGGAGTTTGAAGACCATTGGCTGATTTACAGGTTCTATCCACAGGATTCAAACTATAATTACAGTCACAGGAAAAAATAAATAAACACCCATTTACAAATCTAGTTTAATTAGCCCTTGCATAAAGTGAAAGTAAACCTCAGCAGAATTCTACCGGATTCTGGGTCATCGTAATCCCTTTTTTCCCTTTTGGCTGTAGTAGTTGAGGGTCCTTGCATCTGTCATCAAGAGCCCCCATCCCACCCAGCTTGAGAGAGCAAACTTGAACCAACAACTCTTGCCAGCCCTTACACGTATCTGAATAAATTGATCAGGTCATTCTTTTTTCTGCAGGGGGCAACTTCTCAGCCCCTGAATGGTGGCCCAGGATTGTGGGGGGATAGGGGGCAAGTCCAGTGGCAATTGCAATGGCTTTGGGCCAAAGGGTAAAATGCACGTTTTCAGGAAAATTTGAAAAATTTGCCGGAGGCGGGTCCATTTGCACACTGAGTTCTTATATGGGCCCTTTTATATTCCTGTTTGCTTTGCTTTAAAATAAAAAATGAGTGCCTGCCAGCGAGGAGGCCTCTCAACCCCTGAAAGAGTCTGCACAGCAGCCTTGCCCCCACCCCTGCTCCCAGGCTCCTGGGTCAGAGCTGGTGGGAACTGCAAAGGCGGTGGCAGGGGGGAAAGGTGGGGGCACAGACAGGCAGGGGGGCTGCGCTAGTTTTGAATAGTGATGGACAAGCAGGGCTTTTTCCACTCAGGTTATTGAAAATAATTTGCCTGCTAGAAAGACTAACAAGGATCTTCACAGGGGTCCAGGATAAAAATGTCAAGCGAAGGCCACCACCGTGTCCGTGAGGCAGACAGGCTAAGTACTGAGCCACCTGGGAGGGGCAGCCCCCTCCTCACGGACCCTGTTCTGCAGCCCTCTTGACTGACCCGGAGCCGTGCTGTTCAGGCTCGTTTTCTCCTGCCGGCATTGTACCAACCCTGGCTACAGGTTTGTGACTGGAAAATAAAAAGCTGAGGTTTATGATGCCTGTGACCCAGGCTGGACTCCTAGGGGGCTCAGGCCGCAGACACCTGAAGGGCCTGTCTCTCCCAAGGCCAAGGCTGCATCCTTCACCACCAGGCAGAGCAGGGTAAGACTTCGGTGACTCCAAGAACATTGGTGTCATTCTCCTCCAGCAGGACCACTTCCTTATTGGAGCTCTCTGAGCCTCAGTTTCTTGGGCTCTAAAATGGGAGATGAATAAAACATGCTTCATTGGGCCTTTAAAAAGATAAAGGGAGACAGTTCAATCCTTGCTCTTAGTAACCACTCACATAAATGTTAAGTATTTTTACTTTAATTATTCTTGCTGGCCGGCAAGTTCTCTGGTAAGAGTGTCTCATAGGAACACATGGTTTGCAATGCAGGAGATCGGGGTTCCCATCTCTGCTGCACCCGTTACTATAGCTATGTGTCATGGGTCAACCCGTTGACCTCTCTGAGCTTGGCTTTCCCAGCTTGCAGAAGAAGATGATAATGCCCATTTCACAAGGCACCTTGGCAATGAAAGAGAATGCTAATAAGTGCTTCATTAACACAGGGCTAGCACCTAGTAGAGTCGATAAAGAAGAGATACCCTGAATACTGTCAGCACTCTCAGACAGCATTCTGCAGAAAGAACTTGTGTTTTGTTTCTCCTACAGTGTCCTCCAAGTGTGTTCCCCAGGCTAAACCAGCGCTAGGCACACGGACTAAGTACTGATCCCCAAGGACCCTGTTCTGGAGTCCCCTTGACTGGCCTGGGACCATGCTTTGCAAGCTCCGAGATGGGACAGGGGTGTAACTTTCCAGTTGTTTTTTTTTTATTTCCCTCAATATCTAATAAAGACGGCGCTCTTAAGGCTGCCAGGTGATGTGGAGGGTATTAGCGGAGATGAAGACCTTGATGTGAGCATGAAATAGAAATGTCAGAATCTCCCAGACTCTGTCTCACAGCAAGCAAAACATGGTCTCGCTTAAAGGCAGGTTCTCCCTGGGGTTTATGGACCTGGGCTGGAGTTTCTGGCCCAGTCCCACCCTTCGCAGCCCCAGGTTGCTCTCACTTATGTTGACTAGGGGGGGTGGGACAAGAAAAGAGATTTGGGGAAATGAGCTGTTCTTCACCTTGATGGCCTCGAGGTCACAGCCACCAAGAGTAGAAGCGGGACATCCTGATGGCCCCACAGGAACACCCGACGCAGGGACTGCTGTCAGGTCCTTCCCCTTCACATCTTTAAGGGAAAGGAGCTTCAGCTCTGCTAACCTGGCCTGAGATGGCAGTTCCAGACCGCAATAAAATAGCAGGAGGGCGGCAGTGGGGTAT
This sequence comes from Scalopus aquaticus, assembly GCA_004024925.1. Lineage (NCBI taxonomy): Eukaryota > Metazoa > Chordata > Mammalia > Eulipotyphla > Talpidae > Scalopus > Scalopus aquaticus. The sequence continues at coordinate 83,957 of PVIJ01000411.1, forward strand.
TTATAGAGTGGACCTGGACTTACAGTCCAGTCCTAGACTTACTTAACCTCTTGACTGAAGTACCAGTACATGTTCATTCACAGAACTTTTGGAGATAAAAGGGACCTCAGAGGATCTTCAGTCAGATTCATCACTTTTCAGGAAAAGGAAATGGGCCCTGCAACAGGTGAATAGCTTGCTTAGGTTCCCACCACTGGGCTCTGGATCCCTGGGGTCTCTCAGTGAATGTGTCTCTCACTCATTCTCTCCTCCCTTTTTACAGGGCTGTGGGGGCAGGGACCCTGCCTTTTGCTGCATTATTTTGCAGTCATTTGTATCTGTCTTTTTCCGTTCTTGTGGGTGCTGACTGAACTCTAGTGTGCCTAGCTCAGAATTCAGCTAACTCGCACATGGAGCTTACAGCATTATTATACTAGATGCAGAGAGGTGACCTGCGACATGTCCCCGCATCCCTCCCCTGGCTGGCTCTCCTTCTCACAGACCCTCACAGAGGAGGGAGGCAAGTGTGGCAAATCTTGCCAGAGATCCGCTAAAGTCTCTTTACTGTGTTCTTAGCAGATTCCTTTCAGGAAGCTAAACACCAGCTTCTGGTTCTTCTTCTATTTTGAAGAAGAATCACTTGGGCTTGTTTCTTCTTCATGTAGATATTTTCATTGCCTGCAAAGCTTGATATGGAATACTGATTTCTAAAAGTTGCTGTAAGAATTTTGTTTCGTGAGAATTTTCAGCCAAAACACAACCACACACACACACACACACACACAAAAGATCATCTTTTAAAAGTGTGTGGTTACCATATTCAGTCATTAATGGATTTGCCTGATTTTCATGGCTTTGTAAAAAGGCATTCTTTATCCTGTTTTGCAACTCTCCTGCATTCAGTTTAGTTTTCTGATTAAAAACCTTGAAATCAGCGGTATGTAGCTGCAGCAAATCAGTTCAGCACCAGCCAGAGCTGAGACTATGGAGGGAGAAGCAAATGTCCAAGAACATTGTGAACAGGAGTTGCTTCAGCAGGATTCATTAATGAAAATAAACCCAGGCAATTTTGCTCTGCGAAGTGAACAAGGAAAGCAGGCGGCTGGCAGGGCAGAGGTAGAGAGGGAAGGAGTGGCGCCCGCAGGAAGCTGGTCCAGCCCCATCTTTGAGGCAAAAATCCAAGAAGGCTTCTCAGTCCCGGTCCCTAAAGGAATCTCCAGGTTACTACTCCAGCCTCCTGCAGGGAGTAGGGAGCATCTGTGAAGACATGCCTTCCAAGGTAAATGTGAGTTCCCACCACCCCCATAATGGTGTGTGTTGAGGATTAATTGCATCCCAAAGCATCTGGTTGATGTTCGCTTCAGTTTAAATCTTCCAGCCCCCTTTGGTGTATCCTGCCCTGGGTTGCTGTTTTCCAAAAGCTATTCTGGGAGAGTGACCAGGAAGTCAGACACCCCTCCTTCCATACTCTGTGGCTCCAAGTGGACAGGAAGCGCATGGAAGGAGCTGCAGATGAAACTGGAAGTTCTGGAGCTTCCCTTGCCAGCCCAGTCATTCTCCCCATCCTGGGGAAGTGGGTGTTGTCTGTGATCACTTCCAAATATAAAGTTAGAGAATTCTAAGGTTTTGGCAGACTGTAAGTCCTAGCTACTGAGGAGAGGAAAACCACATTATTGAGTTAGAGGAGTGACGTGACGATGCCACAGAGTGACCAGCTGCCCTGGCTTGCATGGGACTGCAGGGATGCCAGGGGCAGGGCTTGCAGCCTTAAAACCAGGAATGTTCTGAACAAAAAGGTCAACCTACACGCACTCGTGGAAACCACACGTCAACCTCCCTTGTACCTTTGCGGAGATGTGGGATGGGGAACCTGGCCTCAAAGGGATTTCTAAACCAAGCAGGCTTCCTGATGGATCCTGGCTGATGGCTGAGGGGGAGAGATGCCAGAGGAGTTTCTGGAAGTAATAACTCTTTAAAGTGTAGCTGCCTTGTTTAACCAGCTCCCACTGTGACACTTTGGCCTGTGTGTACTCATATGAAACTCACAGAAAATGGAAATGGGAGCCTTAAGATCTTTAGTCCACCAACCCCCTTCTCTACCACCAAAAGGAAAAAAGAAAAGTCATCTATATATTCCACAAGAAATCACTTCATCCTCTCTCTCTTCTGGGGAATAGATGCTTCCTCTTTAATGGATAGGCTGCCACCTAGTGGTGATATGGGGGAATGTGGGAGAATGCAGCTCCCACAGAAAAGGGGATGCCTCTGTTAAAATAAACTCAGCTCCTACTGGTATGAGGCAAAAAGCTAAGTATTGTGCAGCTAAGACTGCAATTAACAAGGGTAGAACTTTATTTAGGCACATGATATACAAATATGCTTAGCACTTTGCATGCCATATCCCCTAAAGTGCTCCTAACAACCCCCAGAGGGAGGGTATCATCATCATCACCATTTCACAGATAAGGACACCAAGAGATTGCCTCACTTTTGTAAGGAGACAACACAAAGAGAGTCTGAAACCAGAAAAACAGAAATTCTGTGCCCTAAAGCTCATGACCTAGATCACTTGACTGTACTGGCAATAGGATTAGCAAGAACAGAAACACAGGACTGCTCAGCAAGTCTGGGTGGGAGAGATAGGTATCCCGAATATCTGGGAGACTCACTCAGTAGATAGGAAGGGTGGATGCAAGTCAGGGAGTGACTCCAACGTCAAATGTAGTGGAATCCAGAGCAGAGGGGGAGAGAAAACTAGAACTGTCAGGCTTCAGGACTAAGGGGTAGGCAGAACTTGAAGTAACCAGGAAAGGACAGGTAAGAATCAGATAACCAGAGCGAGCAAGCAAGCAGTAGCCCCCACTTTGTCCATGCCATGCTGACAGAGCTGGTCCTCGGTAAATATTAGCTCCTGTAAACAGTGTTGACTGTGGTTAGTTAGAACCATGGTCGAGTATGTTTACATAGATCTCATTAATATGCAAAAGCTCCTTTGGATGTGCATTATTATAATCCCTATTTTATAGGTGAGGAAACCTGCCTTAGAGGTTGTCACTTCCCCAGTCCTATCCCGAAGAAATGAGAAAGTCAGTCACAATCTAAACTCAAGTACTTCTGATTCAAAATCTGTGCAAAGACCTCTGCATGTTTGCTGGGGGACCGTGGGGTGACATAACTGGCACGGTCATGGAGGGCAATGCTTGTCAGGAAGAGTCCAGATAACAGGAGCAAAACCAGAGCTTTGCACAGGGGCAGATTGATGGAGGTGAGGGGCCTAAATGCCAGTGCTCTGACTAATGAACACATGGAAAACCCTTTGCCTCAAAATCCCAGACCTTAGCATGGTTCAAGAACAGCTTTTCCATTGTCAAAGGGAGAGGAGGGCCCCAGAGTCCAAGCGTGTACCTTTCCCACGTCCACACCAGATGGAAATCGCCTTCACTGAAGATGGGCTTCAAACAAATTAATTCACCTCTCTAGACCCCTTTCCCCATCTGTCCTATGGGAATCACCATTTTTGCCCTCTATCCTGGAATTTTCCTACTTACAGCACCTAATACTGAAGGAGGGGACATTGAAAGAATCATGTGTAAAAAGAGATGTGAAAGAACTGTGAAACGTATGAGTCATGTGATGAATACTGACTTCCTAAACAGAATGAATATACCTTCTGAGGAGACCCTTAGTCTGCAGCTTGTACAAAGAATGTGAATGTAGCCTTTACTTTGTGAGGATGGACACTTCAAAAGGCTTACCATGTTGGTCTTTCAGTTACCCAGTTATCTAAAAAACCAACCCAAGTTTACTTCCAAAAAAAATTGTTCCCATATGGGGCACCCTGCAGGCTCTTTTAATCAGGGGTCCAGATATAACCTCCACACCCAGTCTCTCCCTCTTTCCCATTGGTTCCAGCTGGGTCACGGGATAGAAGAATGAGAAGCTCTGATTGGCCACCTTGGGAGCGAAATCTGGGGAGACTGGCACTGCAAACAGAGGCAGAGCTGTTACAACAAAAGCTGGGAAAGACTAGCTGGGGAGGTAACCATCAGATCCTCTGTCACTGCCTTCCCTTTCAGTGTGGCCTCCTTGCAGAACTAGAATGGAACACCGCTATGTTCTGTTGGTAGCTTGTGAATGATGACAGCAGAGGTTACTGAAGCCTATTCTCTTTTGACTTCCTAAAAACTTGCAGAATCCGAAAGAATGGGCAGAATAATCTTGGGGGTGAGGAGGGGGTCGGATGGCATGTTCCTGGCTCAACTCAGATGGAAACTAAGAAGGAACAGACCCAAGTTCTAAGCTGGTAGTTGAAAAAAGTCAAGTGAATATAAGCTCCAGCCAGGAATTGAACTCCCTTGAGGGGTGCAGAGGCCAGGGTGGCTGCAGGGAAGAGCCTGAAAATCCCTGATCTTAAAGAATTCTAGTTCAGTAGGGAAGGTAGTTTGAGTCAAGTCACTGTAATTCTATGAAATGATCTGAAGATTTTACATGACTCTTTTGTGGTTGTTTTAGCTTTCCTCTTTTCTTTTAGTGTGATGTATCTAAACCAGTATCTCCTAAAGTTTATTATTGGGATCCCTAGGTGCTCCTACCATTGACCTTATGATTCAGAATGGGGTGGGGAGGGGAGGAGAGAACAGGAACCTGCCTGTTTAGCCAAGTACAGAGTTAACAAGTCCACTGCTGTTGTTCTCTGGTATATACATTTCCCCATATAACACACATCAACACTTCACTCAAAACCAGCCTCATCTTTCAGTTATTTCCCTCTAAATTCGCAAAGTAGTCCAGTAAGGAGAAAGCATTTCCAGTGCCCCCACCCTGGGAAAAGTAGGGCAAGCAAGTGGTGTTTAGTTTCCCCGATTTTTCAAGAGGTCAGTGGACCCCGGGTGCCTCACCTTGATATTTCGCTAGAGTCAAGAAAAGGATTCCTTCTGTTGTCAGCCTCAAATGAACAGCGTGGCCACACTGGGCTTCCTGAGGTTCGGTGGCTGTAGGAATACAGGACAAAGGCAGCCAAGAGGGTATTGACAGGAAGCCTGCCAGGTGACGGAATTGAATTTGAGCAATTCAGCTGAGGTAGCTGTTTCTCATTTAGGAAATTCAGGTTGAATAACCAGTTCCCTTGTTAAAGAGGGGGGTGCAATTTGAGGAGTCCTGCCCCAGCCCCTGACCACCCGCCGGCCCCCACACTGAGTCCTTGCCCCTGCTCACGTTCACTCACCCGTGTTCTCAAATACACCAGCTGTTTGTCTGTTTCCCCCCTCCCTTAGGATTTTCTAAAGTTCTATTATTCATTTTTAAAATTTTTTGGCACTCAGTTTCAAAGTAAAGGAACTCGCTCCTTGTTCACAAGTGCATTTTATGTTTGTCCCTTTTTGCATTATTTTTCCTATCCAGTTCTTCATTTCTCTCTTGCTTTTCCTTTCTTCCTTGGCCTCCCTTTAATATGTTAATGATACTTTAATATGGTTTTCTTTTGAGGAAGTAAAAAATTTCTGTGACTTCTGTTCATATCATGCACCTCAAGAAAAAAAAAGCCTGGAAATAATTTATGCCCTCATAGAGAAGTAAATAATTATAGCAGCTAGTAGTTACCATTTACCAGGCACTGTTCTAAGGGCTTGGTACTTTAAATTTTACGATAACTCTAGGAGTCAGGTTCCCCCATTTTGCAGACGAGGAAACTGAGGCACACGGAAATCAGGGGACTTCCCTTGGGGTCACAGCAAAGAGATGAGAGAGCAGGGCCTCCCTGGTGGCGCAGAGGGGTAAGTACAGCACTATGAAGCTGTCCAGAGCCACTGCAGCATGAGTTCTATACCCGGCCAGGGAGATTCCCACATGGCGCAGCAGACCTCTCCCGCCTCTCCAGCTGCTCCCCTCAGCCGTGTATTTCAGTCGATCTGCCTGTTCTGCTCTCCACTCTATCTCTGGTGAATCCTCTCACCACCCCACACCTCCAGCCTACACCCCAGCTTGTATGTATAAATAAATAAACCTTTAAAAAAAAAAAAGAAGAAGAAGAACTTAAGCCTCAGAGAAATGAGGCAACCTCAAGTTCCCACTTGGGATCTGCAATCTTTCTGCTAAAGAAGATATTTGCACCCATCCTTGGGGAAGGGATTGCAGGGCTTAGTCAGAGAGGACGTTAGCTCCAACCTACCATTGATTTATGTAAAAAGATAAATTGGCACCAGACAGGGAAATCCCAGGCTTTAGGTAATCTTGGGGAGTTTACCTGGAAGATAAGGCTGGTGAGACCTCTACAAAGCCAGAAGCATTTTATTGTGCAGAGTGATGTTTTGATCACCAAGTTTTCTGGGGCCCCAGACATAAGGAAGTCTGACTTAGCCTTTTGACATTCAAATCCATCTTGAATGCGAATGGAAATGTCACTTGAGGTAGGGGCATCAAATCATCTAGGTGTCCAGAACGGCAGGATGGTCACTCCTTCCAGATTTTTTCTATGGCTTAGTGAGCATGGCTTCACAGGCATGATTATCCTTTCTCAGAAGAAAGTAAGTTAATGCTACGGATGGCAATATCTTACTTAACCTCCCTTGCCCCCAGGTTTTATATAACGTTTTTGTAGCAGAGGTTGTTAAAAAAATTATTTCATATTACTAGGCACAATTACACAGACCAAAACATTTGAGTGAAATTGCAAGAAGGCAGGATACAATGGAGTAATGATGGAGTTTGAAATAAAGATATTAATAACCAGGAGTCCCTGGGCACAAAATAAGGAAATTATGCTCAGGCATTCTCTCAGTACCATTAGCTTAGTCCAAAGAGATTCTTAGAAGGCCTTCATGATCGTGGGAAGTGCCATCCAGCAGGGGTTCTCCTCAAAGACAAAACTGTACCCAAATGCCAGCTGATTCAACTCTCGATTATCTCTATTAATAAAAAATCAAACTGAGAGCATGGAGCCCACACCTACTCAGTGCTTCGCAACTTGTCTGTGCAGATGGAATTTTTTCTTAAGAAAAAAAAACCAACTCCAACCTATAAACTAATTCTTTTGTAAAACATAATAAAAATTACATCATAGAAAACTATAGTAGAAAAGACATACAAACTAGAAGGCCACGTATTTAATTATTAGATTAAACAGGCAGAGAATGACAGTTGAAAAAAATATGTAATCAGAACACACCTAATTAGAAAAAAGGAAAATAATTATAGCCATTTATCAGGGGAACAGAAGAGCAGATGATGTATCTTTAGAACTCAAGCATGGAGTTATTGATTGAAGAATCTTGGTTATTTAGTAAAGGGCGGTCCAGGTAGGAACGGTAGTGCCTGAGGTGCTAGGTAACTTGTTCAACTGGCTCTGCAATCATTAAAGTCAAGGAGTGTGGACTGGGAATTGTGCCTGCTGGTTGGGCTTTCTCCGGCTGCTAGCCCTGCTGGCCCTGCCACCCGAGGCTTGACTTACTTGGTTTCTTTTGATAGATGTGACTAGAGGTCTAGTTGTGGGACACACACTATGTGCATGGACACTACTGTTTATGAAGAGGAAATCACATTCCCACCTCCTTTCTGACAACCCCAAGTCTCATCACAATCCTTTGTCTCTTCCACCCTGTCACTCTTCAGACCCCTCCTCACCTTCCTGAGCTCTCCACACTTACCCAAATCTGATCACTTGCATTGTCAAACTCCTGGTGGCATGCCTCCACATCGTGCCCAACGCACATTGATGCATGAATGAGTCAACATGTGGTGCAAACTACATGTATATTGATAAACAAAAACAACCTTGCTGCTATATAATATCACCATCACACAATCAATGACAAAGTTCTATATGAAGACAGCTTCTGAAAATAGTGACCAGCATATAATGTTGAAAATTATTTTAATGCCATTTTCTATTTTAAAAAAGAAAAGTGTTTTCGAGAAAAATACAAATTAGGCAGAAGAAGAAACCGAAATTAGTATTTGTAGAGAATTTCTTTATCCTATTCCACAGTGTCATAAAGTTCCATGGTACAGTGGTACCAAAATGGACATAACCAAGACCTTATTGATGGACATTTTGTTACACATTCCTTTTTTCACTTCACTTTGCATTGTAAACAGTCCCTTGTGGTAAATAATCTATCTTAGTGATTTAATGACTACATAGTATTCTGTTGTATGGATACAGTACTATTTAACAAATGCCTTATCTTTCTCCCATATTTCTGCTCTTATCACTATTGTTACTCAGCACCCTCATAAATGTATTTTTATCTTCATGATTATTTTCTTAGGTTAAATCCGTAGCCTCATAAGCGCTGGCTCAAAGGTATGGAAAATTCCAGGGCCTTCCTGAACCCTTGCCATTTTGGACAAGTGAATATGGGAAGTCAAGACCTTAGATTGTGAGAGAGACAGTCTTCATCATCTTCGCCCTGCAGCTTGCTGAGCTGGGTGACTTCTCGCTGCCTGGATATTATCTAGGAATAAAGTGAAAGCATCAACTTCACAGACTGTCTTGAAGTTCAAATAGAATCATGTATTTTAGGTCCTGAAAACTTTTCCTGGCCTAGGAAGCAGCCCTCCATTTGGTCAAATGATGCGTCAGGGAGGACGCAGTGTAAAGTCCTTCCACCATCTCCATCAGTTTTCCGCAAGCCTCAAACCCTGGCCTCATTCCACTGTATGTTTTAGGCAGGGGGACAGAGTGTGGGGCTGGAATTTCAAAGGCTCACAGAACTGGTGTTTTCTCTAATGTAAATAAAATCTCCTATGAACCAATGATTATTAGATACAAAGAGTTTGGGGTTTGTGTCTTCAGGGGGTTCTGTCCCTTCTCTGGAAGGACAGACACAAATCCTCAGAGTGTGTGATTTTGCATCCTTGCTGAGTGAGCTGATGACAGGTTCTGAAATCCCAGGAGCTGAGGGAAGTCCCATTTTGCCCAGTTCCCATCCCACTCCTGTAGTTTTCTTTGTAAAGCTGGCTGGGGGTAAAGGAGAGAGAGAAAGGGAGAGGAGGGAGAACAACCCCCACTGATCCCCAGCAAAACTACATACACCTCCCTTTGATCTGTTTCAGTTGAAACCTACAAAGGTTAAAATTGAGAAAACCTCCAGGGAAGGCAAGCAGTATGCGGTTTGCTTTGTTTGGGGGACCGAGTCTCCGCCTCTGCCTTTGCTTTTGCAGCAGGCACATTTGTATGTTTGGATTTTCCAGAAGGGATAAATCACACAGAGCACCTTGGGAATCCTTCAGGGAGCCAGGCTCTGCTCCCCACCCCCCTCTGTCAAACACATGCCCCATTCTCCCGGCCCTGGGGCTCGCTGCACACACTACCCTCGTCTGAAGCGCTTTTTCTGGAAAACTCATTCTTGGAGAGGACTTTCTTTGTGCAATAGTCCAGCCTTTTAGACTAAACAGACGATGAGAAAATAATGAAGCATCGAAGAAGGGGGAGAAAAACGGTTCCTTTTGGTAAATAGAGGAGGGAAGGAGTTGCTTTGGGTTTCATACTCTTCGCCTCTCCCATTCTGGCACTCCATGTTGACAGTGGCCCCCCAAGCCAAGAAAGATACTGAGCAGCAGACCCTCCTCATCACTGTGTCCTAGGTTCTTTTTGTTGTCTCATTGCTTGGACCGGGTCAGGAGCCTGTCTAGGCTCCAAACGCACATCTTGTCCTCTTTGGGCCCCCACACAGGCCTGTGGTATTTGGCCTGCAAAGCAACATTCATTTCAGATCAAAGCTCTGGAGGTTGTTCTGGTTTGAAAGTGATCGGGGGAACATGGGATTCCTTGGCATATGCGCCACTTGGGGCCGAGGGGAAAAAGGAGAGTAGTTTCCCCGGGATGCACAACATGATGTTGAAGAATTGTCCCCTGGTGATGGACCTGGTCCTGAAACCAAAGCCAGGACAGTTTTCCCCTGGCCTTCCTCCACTTGGGCTGCTCTGTGGTGCGCACGCACATCCTGTTTTTATTACGGGGTGCGTTTCCCTTTCAGCCCCTTCCGCTCCAGCCATCCCTGCCCCCTCCTTCCCCATGAGATGAGCCCCAGTTCCATTAACGTGCTGATGGAGTTCTGGGCAGATGACAGCACCGCCCAAGGTTGAGCTTCCATCAGCAAAGGGAGGGAATCTTGGACCAGCAATTTCGGGAGACAGTTAAAAGATTAGATAGTAAATTTACTTAACAGAGACTAATCGCCTGGGACTGGGTTTCATATCCTGTTTTGAAATAATGTATTTTCTTTTGTGCTCTGGTCTGAATCTGTCATCCTTCTCTAATAATGAGAGGCAGTGGATTTTTAATCTTTGACCCTCTTCCATATAATCTAATCATGGTGGTTTTCTGATCCTCCCCTCCTTCTTTGGTGAAGTTTGGGAAAGAGAAAGAATTCATTTATCTGGCATAGCTGGCCATCCTCCTCCACGTCCTAAGGTGTTGGACTGAGCATAAGATCAGACTGTGCCTGTTAGATGTTCAGTGTTCAGCTCCATGCTCTCCGATGAAGGTGGGGGGCCGGAGTGGGGCTGAGGGGAGTGGGTTGGGAAAAGAAGGAAAGGAAGGCCAAAAGCTCTTATGTCTGAATCAGATGAATGAAGGACAATCAAAGGGTTGAGACGTCTGTTCCATACCCAGCCTGCCTCTCCAGCAGTGAGTCACAAACTGGGAGCAATTTTGAGTGAGGCAGGCCTCCTCCCCAAAAGTTCCTGAGTTTAATAGTTAGGAGTAAGACCCAGGTAATCCTCCAATTGTCTACACATGGAAACTTTTATATGGTTAGCACCCACCCCTTCCTTTTCAAGCTGGGAGGTCTTTGGACATCTCTCCTTCCTCTTTGGATTGTGCTCATTGGCCGGTACTTGACCCAAGCAATCAGCTCTAAGGTCTGCCCCTTTGTCTGGGGTTGCCACATAGGGTGTCCCTCCAGTCTCTCTGACCTGGGGGATTGCCCCAAAAAGGATCCTGGAGGTCAGGGAGGTTGGGTTCAGCTCAAATGTGGAGAAAGCAAACAGAGGAATCCTTCCTATCCTTTCACCTTCTCTCTTGCCTGGGTCTCTCTCCCTTTTTGTGTGATTGTTGCTTGATTGGTAGGAGAGGCATAGACAAGATCACTATCACCTTCTCACCTTTCCCATCTTCTTGGGCTCAGTGATACTCCAGGTAAGGCCACATCCTTTGATTGCTTAGCCAGAATTCTGTGCTTGAGTTAGCCAGAATTCTAGTTAACTCAATAAAAAGGAATTTTTTTGGAAAGCATATGGTACAGGGCCTGTCGAATCAAAGGGAAGGTTGTTGAAAAACATGGCTTGTGAAGCCAGGTGCTGATCACCTTCAGAGAGTCCTAAGAGCAGCAATCACACAATCATATCCAGGCACCAGTGCTAATGAATGGATGCCAACTACATTCAGTTTTCTGGTTCCTTTGTCTATAATTCAAATGCCATGAGGGAAGAATCTCATTGGTTCAGCTTGGGTTACACAGCCAGTCAGGGTAAAGTAAGGCATCTCCATTAGTGGCCCTACCAGACTGATTGTATGCAGAGGAAGACTGTTCCTCAACAGGTAATAAGATGAGGGCGATGGTGTGCTGAGGGCAATCTCATCCAAACTCGCACAGTTCCATGTCTTAGCAGGCTCTGTCTTGCTAGAGTGGTTCTGCTTTGGTGCATGTGGAGCACTTTAAAAGGCTTTGCAAGAGAAGCCAGTGACACTCCCTCCCCCGCCTCCCCTTCACTGCACCACTGTCACCACGCCCACACCACCCTTCTGTCTTTATCACCTTATGCAGTTAGACTCCCAGAACTGGACCTTTTGAATTGAGTTTACTTTATTTATTTTGATACCAATCTGCACTTGTCTTCATCGACTTGCCTCCTGAGCCCCATCTAGGTCCCTACCACCACTCAAGATCCCTGTCCCACCTCCTCCCCCAAATTCATAACTGAGATAAATAATGCATGGGCAAAATAAATATCCAGCCCCCAGCCCCAGCTCTGTGTAATTACCTCCCTGGTGTGCATTGGCTTCACCCTTCTGGGAAATGTGAGAAGGGAAACGGGTCCTTTTAGCCTGTGAGCGGTGCTTTATTATTTTGATGCATGAATGCGGAAGGAATAAGAGACAAAATAAAGTTAATAATACATTGCAGTGTAGATAATTCATCACTTAAATCAATAGGAACTGCAGGTCACTGAACTGGAACTAGTGTTACTGTGATCCAAACATGGAATTAATAATTGAAACTACACTGATTTGTCTTCCTGGAATGGGAAGACAGACAACCCCAGGGATAGATACATACAGCACAGGAGGAAGAAGGCGATAGAGATAGACAGATGATTCATTTAATTCCTACAGCTGTCACATACAGTAAATATGGAAATCTGCTTTCTATCTGGAATCAGCCTCATTTGGGAGCGAGGTTAGCTGAATTATATCCTCAGCTGCATGTTTATTTTTTCATTTATTGCAGAAATTTCAGATGAGAAATTTCAGATGATTGCTTAGCATGGAGCGCCACATTGTCTGAGGTTGCAAAGCCTCTCCAGTCATGACTCAGAGGTGGTATGTGACCCCCATAGCTCCTCTGTACTTACCTGGAAATTCTGGGTCCTGGATTCCCCAAGAAGTTCGAGGTTCTGCAGCCATGTCGAGGACAATGGACTCAGTGCTCTGTAATGAGCAAAAGCGTGTAACAGAAGAGTCAAGTCCTCAGCTCTATAACTTGGGGGAATGACATGTTCTCGCTGAGCCTCAGTTTCCTCCCCTGTAAAAGGAGATAATGACAGCACCTACCTCATAAGACACTTGAGGCCTGAATGAGAAAATGAATGAAAAGTGCTCGGAAGCACCTGGCAGGCCACCCCTTGTGGGACGGTGTTCTTGGGGCTCCTCATGGGGTTTGAGGCCCCAGTAAGGCTGAGGTTGGTGGTTTATAGAGAGTATCATTATGATTTAAAATTAAAATCAACCCTGGATACTTTGACTCTTAAAGAAGCAGAAACAAATGTGGATGTTAATCTCCCTCCTGGGCCTTCTCCTTGTGGGAGGGAGAGCACTAGGACCCGGAGCAAGGGCCCTGCTGAGAGCTCAGGGTGCTCTGCAGGTAGAGGAGCCCCACTTTGAGGTGGGGCTGGGCAGACTTGAATCGTCTAGCCTAATAAAAATTGGAGACATTGGGGTGTGGAACTGGTTTTTAGTGGACCCTGTAAGAAAAGGAAGCAAAGGAGTGAATCCAGGGAACTCTACAGGAAATGAGCCCTGTAGGGAAAGTGGCTGAAAGTCAGAAGAACAAAGACACTAACAAGCCATTTCAGCCTCCCTCCAGCTCTACAACAGTCATGTCAGCTTCCTCCTATGCAAATGCTGTGTGTGTGAGTGTCTGTGTAGGGGAATGTGCGTGAACACACACGGCATGTTTTAAATGAAAGCACACAATAGGAATGGCACATGTGAGGTCAACCAGATAATCCGCAAACTCATCTGTTTTAGCAGAAGTAGGACTTCAGAGCCAGAGCTGACCCAGAAGAGCCCGTCTTAGCTCTACCACAGGCTCCACAGAGACTGGGTGGACGCAGCGCTTCCTCAGCAATGGGGACATTCCTACACCCAATTCATTTCCCTCCCACCCACCCTGAGCAGGCTGAGGAGGGTCTGGCTGGACATTACCTGCCAACTCTCTGGAAACACTTTCTCCAGGAATTGCCTTCTTCTGTTCTGCAGTTCTGCTCCAGGTGGAGTCTTTTTGTCTCTTACAGTGACTTTTCACCCACCTAACCAGAACTCGGGTCAGAGGATGCTATGGGATGCATGGCCAACCCCAGAGATGGGAATGATGGAGGCCCAGCCCTCCGAAACCAATTTGAAAGGCCTACCAAATGGGCAAGATTTTGAGAAATCCTGGCCCCATCCACAGAGGATAGGCTAGAGGTAGAGGTGTGTTACCAGGTAGACCAGAGCTACCTGCTCTGCAATTTCCTGAGCCCCCTGCAACAGTTGGGAGCAGATCCATGGAAGGGGCTATCAGGATAGGGGGATGGAGGAAAGCATGATGTGGCAGAGCCTCAGACTGTCTGGCAAAGGGCCCAGGGCAGAGGAGGTGGGTGACAGCCATTCCCAAGGATAGAAGCTACCACATTCTGAACTGACTTTTCAAAAGGACCACCTCTCCTCTTTTTTACTCAAGATACTTCCAGAGTTCAGCAGTATCTCCTAAGTGGAGCTGGTTTGGGAGGAAAATACAATATAGTCCAATTAATGCAAGTGTTTGTTTCTGCAGGCAGCAGTGATGTGAACATCTGTACAATCAGATGGCCCCTTGGAAAGCCCTTAAATCACCTTTCAGTCACCTGGGCTCTTCAAAACTCCAAGGCCAAAAAGTAACTGACTTTTTTAAATGCTATTTTCTTCAGGGATCCTGTCTTCCCTGGAGTAGTCTAGGCCAAGATTTAGTTTGAACTGGAAAGAATACAGGGTCAGCAGAGGATTTTATTCTTTCTGCTGAGCAGTATTGTTCTATTTCGTAAGTCTGAGGCCCTTACTGATGTGACTTCAATAAATAATGTCAAGCGTGGAGAAGGCATCGAACCAAGAGGCAAAGACATCAGATTGCACTCCAGCTCATTGCAAACGAGTTGTGTGACCTTGAGCAGGACACTTGACCTCTTTGGTTATTAATTTTCTAAACTTTAAAACAAACTCACTGAAAAAAAATTAGATAGGTAAGTAAGTAGATAGAGCTCAGTTTTTCTTAAAAAAAAAAAAAAAAAGGACACTTTAAAATATTCCAAACAAGAGAAAGGAATGCTTTGATAATTTTGGTTTTGTAGTTATTTGTTCTTTTCATGAACACCTTATGAGCTAGAATCCAGTCCCCGCCCCCCATCCCCGACACCTTGATGATGTTGAATTGGATTACAAATGACCAGATATATATAGAAAATTTGAATATATCCCATTTGAAATTAGCTAATCTGTGATATCTTCGTTGTCAACCAAAAAATTCCTTCCTTACTATGTTCTAGATGCCCAGGGGTAGGGGAAGGGAAAGAAGATAAATTAGAGGCAAGCCCTGATTGACAATCAGGTACCTCGGGTAGACAACCTTGGAAGAATCACAATGGCTTACCGAATTTGTAGGGCCTTACTCTTTAGGAATTTGTTAATTTGTGCTTTTAGGAAATTTGCCTCTCAGAGTCTTAATGTACTCAAGTCATGAGGATGTTGGGCTAAATCAATTGTCTTCAGTTTCTTTGATTAGATTCTAGACATGCCCCAGGGGTTGAGGCTAGAGTGGGGTAGAGAGAAAGGACGGGAAGAAAATCCTAGCTGTCAAAACTCCAGGTCCCCTGAGCCTGTTCTTTCAAGTATCCAGCTCTACTTTTATCTGATTTATATATTAAGGTTTTCATGTCAGATTTCATTTAAACAAAGGGTTTATGATGGGGGTGGGGGAAAGAAAAAGTTGAAGAGACATGATTTTTAAAGTTTAAAGTCTCCCCTGTCGAAGTTTTTGTGATGTTTAAATGGGCACAAAAATCTGAGTTTATGAGTTCTGGATAGATGAGTCCTGAGCTGAATGCCTAACCCCTGCTAGCGTCCGAGAATGAGTATAAATTCCTCTCCATCATCTAAGTCACCACAGGATAAAACCAATATGCAGTCCGTTCTTGTAATTCACAATAGTTACAGTCTATAGTTAATGCAAACACTGAATTAGTGAATGCTAGGGTAGTTGTGGGCACATACACCTTAAATCCTAAAAACTACTCATACTTAATTTATTTTCCCTATGTCACAAAATAGAAAACAAGCATCAAAAATGCTGAGTGGCTTCCCTGAGGCCCCTCACTAATAGGTGCTGGAATTGGAATTCAAACCTCATCCAACTGACCTGAGAACTGAATCTCTTGCACACTTGCCCTGTCCCCATTATTTCCACTCATGATCTCTGTATCAAACTTAAAACAAGAGGGGAGTCTCTTTGGTGGCACAGGGGTTAAAGTCTCAATGCTATCAAGCTATTGCCAGCCACTACAGCATGAGTTCAAACCCCAGCCAGGGAGCTGACCTCATGGAGCAGCAGACCTCACCTGTCTTGCCTGCTGCTCCCCTCAGCAGTGTATTCAGTAGATCCACCTGTTCTACTCCCCACTTTGTCTCTGCTAAATCCTCTCACCCCCGCAACCTCCGCACCTCTGGCCTACACCCCAGTTCTTGTATGCATAAATAAATAAAATAAAACTTAAAAAATAAAACTTTTCGGGGCCTCCCTGGTGGCGCAAGGGGAGGGAACTTCAGCACTATGAAGCTATCTGCAGCACTGCAGCATGAATTCCATCCCTGGCCAGAGGGCTTTCCACATGGTGCAGCAGACTTCTTCTGTCTCGCCCGCTGCTCCCTTCAGCAGTGCATTTCAGTCAATCTGCCTGTTCTGCTCCCGACTCTGTCTCTGGTGTATCCTCTCACACACATCCCCTCCCCCCCCCCGCCCCGGCCACATACCTCTGGTCTACACACCCCAGTTCTTGTATGCATAAATAAATAAATCTTAAAAAAAAAAAAAAACAACTTAAGACAAGAAGGCAGAGTCTTGTTTACCCTAGCTGTGAATGTGTGCGTTGGGTAGCTCACATCTTTTGTCACTCTACACATGTCCACAAATGATCTCAAAAGCTTGGCACGTATCGATATGTGAGATCTGCTAAATAAACTTTAGTACGGTGAATTCACAAAGATGGAATCTATGAATCGTGAGGATCAGCTCCCTCTGTCATGGTGGCCAGGTGCATTTTAGCCACAATTGGGTAAATTATTCATTCTACTGTTCATGTGCACAGTACATTTTATGTATCTATTTACCTTTCATGTAACCTATTGGTCAAATGATGTGAGTGGGACTCCTTAAACCAGGAAGAATTTTCCCATTCCTACTAATGAAAATACAGTGAAAAGGGAACATACAGTAAGAGGAAAATGTAATTACATGTAATAGTTTCATCCTTTTTTGATCCCTCACTGTTCTGTGTTCCACCATTCCCTGCTGCCCCCCTGACTTCTGCCCCTCCATTAGAAAGTCCAGTCTGTAGCAACCTCATTTCTGGCTATCTTATGGAATAAAGTCTGGAGAGTGGGCAGAGAGACAAGTCCTGAGTGGTGGCAAATGGCAGGACTGACTGTGGAATGGGGTATGTTGGCAAGTAAAAGAATTCAGAGCACCGTGAGGAATATACACATGGCCATGGCGATCAGGAAAAGTGGTGTCTGAAAAGTCTTCTTCTAGTTAAGTGTAATTTAGGAGCAGGCAATAGAGATTTAAATTCCTCTATAACTATCTCTGGCTACCTCACCTTCCTTCTATGTCACTGTGTGTAGAAACTGGACCACGAGGACCTTGTTTATATCAGGTTATAAGACAACCCTGAAATCTCTATCTGTGAATGTATATGTTAGTTTATGTAGTTTTTGTCCTGTTATTTTTCTTTGCTAAAGTCATTAGAGGTGAAGGAGGTGGCTTTGTTTAAAAACCATGGAGGAAAAAATATCAGTTCTTTTCTGGAAAAATGAATATAGGATTGGAGGCAAACCCTAAGTGGCACAAGGGATGTGACCCCTGGCAAGAAAAATTGTCAGGATCAGTCTGTGTCTTTCATGTTTGTTTCTTCAAAGAAGGGAAACAAACCTGAATAAGACCTAGGGGTTTCTCTTGCCTGTTAGGTTATTTAGTGTCTATAAGCCTCAGGTTACTCCTCTGCAAGTCAGGATAATAATAGTACTTATTTTAGGACAGTTATATGAGGATTCAATGAGATAAACTTAGCACAGTTCCCAACACCAATTAATAACACAATTTACATTATTTGTTATGATAACGGCTACTATCATCGTATCAGTGGAAAAACTTATCCAAAGTTATCTAAAGAAACAACTTTGTATATGAATGTGCATAGCAGCACTATTCATAGTAGCCAAAAGGTGGAAATCAAACATCCACACTGGGCAAGTAGGTTAAAAATGTATGGTATATCCATACAATGAAATATTATTCAACCATTACATGTAATGAAGTACTGGCACATACTACCACATAGATGAATTTTGAAAGCATTATACGAAGGGAAAGAAGCCAGTCATAAAATATCACATATCACATGATTCAATTATAGGAAAACCCAGAATTAGAAAATCTGTAGACACAAAGAAGTCCATTAATGGTTGCTTAGACCTGGGGATGGCCAGAGCTGGTAGGATAGAATATTGGCAGAGAGAATGGAGTTTCTTTTTGAGATGATGAAAACTATAATTTGAGATGATTGCACATATTGTGAATATACTAAAAAGCCTTGACGTACATTTTAAATGGATGGCTGGGATATGAATTATGTCTCAGTAAAGCTATTTAAATTTTTTTCAGTGAAGAGTAGGGAAGAAAAGTTATTTCTAGATGTCTTTGCTTCTGACCAGGAGTCAGAAGTCAACAGTAAGAAAACTGTCACATATTCGTAACAGACACGAAAGAAGACAGCAGGAACCTGTCTGTGTCCCTTCATTCCTCTGGGTTCTGCAAGGACATTACCCAGAATGGATGTGAGGCTGAAGTTTAGCTTCCTGAAGCTGGAAAGAATTTCAAAGGTCATCTAAAGAAAGCATGCCCCAGTCACTCCCAGTATTTCAGCTCAGCCACACACTTCTTAATCTCCGCTTTTACCAGGAAATGACACCTAGAGACGAGAAAGTAACCTCAAAATCCATGCAGGGTATATTTGTGGCACGACATGGGGGGTAGGAAGGACTTGGGAAAGAATGCATTTGCCCCGGCGAATGGGAGGAGAGAGCAGAGTGACAACAGCTGCCCTGAAGTGTGGGTGAAATGCTGCATGCTGCTCACACCCATGCAGAGCTCAAGCAGACTGAATTAAAACAGACAGCAACAGGTACAAGTTATGGAAGACAACAAAGGGAACCAAGCAGCCATTGAGGAACCCTCGCTAGATATGCCGCAACTCACCGTGTGCTCCACAGTCTCCCTCTCTTAATCCCTTACAGTGTCCCCAAAGGTCAGTGGTTTTTTACACATCTTTTACAGATAAGGAAACTGAGGCTCAAAGAGGCCTTTGCCTTTGCGGAGGGTATTCAATGAACAAGTAGGGAAGTAGATTCAAATATAATATCTAGCACATCTTCACCCATGTTGCCATAAACAGGTCTAGCGGAAAGGATCCACCATGATCCCCCCCAAAACCTAGCAGTCATTTGTCATTTTCACTCTCTCCTCCCCAGGATCTGCCCCAGAACCAGTTCATCAGCAAGCTGGGTTGAATCAAACTCCTCACTGGGTCCCTCAAGGTCACGTATGACCCGTCTCCTTTTTTCCTGTTCAGTCTCATCCTGTTCCATCCTCTGTCTCTTATTCTCTTTCCCCCATTCTGCTGGGAGAACAACTGTGCTTCTCTCTGCTATGTTGCTGAATCCTTATTCCTCAGGTCTCGGCTCAAAAGTCACTACCACTCCAGAAACTTCGTGCCTCTCAGCTAGTATGGCTTCCTCCAAATACTTTCTGAACAATCACCACAACTACTTCTATGGGACACTTACCTTAATCTGCAACTCTTTAAAGTCTTTAAGGTCACATGTAGTTTTATTTGCCCCCTATTCCCAAACTATAACATAAGTCCAGGAGGGAACTCAGTCTTCTCATTCCCCAAGATAGTTTCAGAAGATAGAACAGTATCTTGCACTTGGACCATGCTCAAGAGAGGAAGGGCAAAAGGGAAGGTGAAAGGGGTGCTCTCTAGGGGTAAACCACAGAGAAATGGCCCCAGGTAGTCATTTCTATGTGTCCAAGGGCTCTGGGACATGTGGATTCCTGCATACTGGCTATGAGTGTTCAACCACTTTCCCATGCATTCCTTCCCACAGATATTGATAGGGCTTTTTAAATTAATAATAATATCCACTTCTTGGTGATTGAACATAGATATCCTAGAAGACAAGCAACAGACTAAAGTTTAAATCTGACCATGAGGCACAGGAATGGAGTCTTAGTTTCTGAATTGATGTGGGAAGAGGCAGGATTGCCATGGAAAAGTAACTCCTATCTATTCAGCTTGCTAGGTACAACCTTCACTCCTTCACAGGAGTGAAAAAGCTAGCTTGAGTCTCTGGTCCCTGCAACACAGGATCCTCCAGCCACTGTCCAGCTGATCGTCACAGGTCACCCAGCCTCACAGGTCACTGATGCATGCACAGAGCAGAAGAGCCCCAGAGCCATGCAACAGTAGGGGCAGGTGACCTGTGATCACACCTGGTGACAGTGAAGATGCTGGTGAACACTCACTTGCAATCAGCCGATACTGAGCGCACTTCCTTTGCTTTATCTTGTTCAGTCCCCACTTGATTTCCATATGGACATAAGCTCCATGAGATCAGGAAACTTGCCTTGTAAGAAAAAGTCATGGGTGGGAGTAAAAAACTGCACAGAGAATAGGAATGAGTTTGCGATAACCCACACACAGAAAAACTGTAACTTGGTGTGACAGCTCAAAGTGGTGTCATTTGCAGACAGAAGGCAACTCATTGGCTGGACTCCCAAAAATACACTGCTTCTGGGTTTTCTTATGCAGCCCAGTTGAGAAGAAATTTTGCCTTTTTTTAAAGGAAAGGATGGTGAGGAAGAATTAGAATGCTAGCTAGTCTCCCATCCCTTTGAGAAATGTTGCTTCTAGGACCTGAAAGAGAACTCAGGATAAGCACGCCCTTCTCCATCTCCCAGAGCTGGGGCTGCCACCAGAAGGAAAGAAAATTCATGAAAACTGCATCTGTCACAGACAGATTCAGGTGTCTCATTCCCATTTATCAAGCTGTCAACTCCTAACCTGGCAGAGCCCCTTCTAGATGTGTCTGGGTTTATCAGCCATGTTGGGCAGAGCTGCCCCATTCTGATTGCTTGATGGCTGTTTCAGGATGACTGGTGGGGGGAGGGAGATGGATTCTCTTTCTATTGCAGTTTCCCTCAACTGAAGAATAAAAAAAAAACAAAGAGCCCGCAATTGGGGTTAATGGAGAAGCCAACAATAAGACCGCCTTTGGCCAGGATTGCACTGCTTAGCTTAGTCTGTTTTTGTCCAGGTAAACACTGGTTCCTGGGCAGTAAAGTGGCTCAAGGTACCTGTCAACTGAGGAGAAAATTCAAGCTGAAAACCTCTGTATAATTTATTCATCACAACATAAAATGGACTCCCTGCTTGTGTGCATTCAGGTTTTGCTCATTTAACTGCTTCCGCTGTGTCTGTTTAAAGGGAAAACAGAAGAATCGACTCAGGGGGTAAGATAAACCAAAATACAAAAACTGCAGCAACAAGTCTTTCATTTTATTCCTCAAATGACTTTGTTCCTTTCTGCTGGTTAAGACAAAAATGACTCTGCATCAAAATGATTTTATTATTATTTCAAATTTGATGTCTCCTGAAAAAAAATGGTGCACTGAATTTCTTTCTAAGCAAAAGGGAGTTAGAGCAGGAAAGCACAATCCCCATCACACACTCCCACTGGGTTTTCTTCTGCTTTAGAAAATATCAGTGCACAGTAGACACTATTGTCACCATTTTATAAAGGGAGATCAGAGAGGGAAAGGGTCTTGCCCAAGATCACACAGCTAAACAGACTTAAATCTGTCCAAGTGAAGGCCTCTGAATTTCCCTGAGTTTCATGCAGAGCTTGTGGTCAGTAAGACAAAAACCTGCATGGTAAATGACCAATACACTATGTGATGCAGATAGGTTTGGTAAATAGAGAAGTTACTCTAGCTTTAGAAAAGTAGTTTGGGCTAGCAGGTGAGGTGGAAACTGGATTGCTATGGATGGGCCAGTGAGAGTTTGTGTCACATATCCCCAATGAGATCTTACACTTCTTTAAGACAAGTACTTCAGAGGAGTCTAAATCTGCAGAAGGATTTCTTTTGTAATGTACCCTTCAGCACCAACTACAGAGATACCTTCCAAAAGTCACAGTGAAGTTTATGACAAGGATGGGTGAACAAGAATAAAATCCTGCCCCTGTCCAAGAGTGGAGACTGGAGTTCCCATCCCAATCATATTTGGGTAAAGGAGAATTTGAAATTCCAGGATAACAGCGAGTGGCAAAACAGGAAGATTTACATGTTGCGTTAGGAGACACAAGAAGAGTAGCAGCTGAGCAAGGGCATGTGGAGAAGCAGAGTGTGGACACTTGCTGATAACGGGTGCTGTGCAATAGCCCTGGCTCTGCTGACCTGGGAAAGCAGGAGCGGAGATAGCCTGGGAGTAAAAGAATGCCATATTTAATGGGAAGAGAGAAATAAATAATTCTTTATCTTTATGTTCAAGGAGGAGGGTGGTGAGGAATCTCAAAAACCCACTCTCTTTTCCAAGGCCCTGGGAGCGCAGTGAGGAAGGAATTTGAATGCCTGCCAGAGCAGGTGAACAAGACTGGGGTTGAGAAGCTGGTGTAAGCACAGAGATGCTGGCAGGCGGTACAAGAGTGTGTGAGAGTGCAGACCTCATCTTTTCTGCCAGCTTCACACAGTGGAAAGTAAAGTGAGAAACCAAGGCGTTATCCTTCCCACAGAGGGAAGTTGACCACATCCAATGTCATATTTGTGGAGCTATGAGAGGGGACAGGTGCGTAGGTACTGAAAACTTCCCTGGGATTTGAGACAGGGGTGCCAGTGGGATTTGAGGGGTTTGTTTTGTTTTTCACAGTTGTTGTTAATTATTATGTGAGTGTTACATAGACACTCTAGAAAAATGATATTATACAGAGGGGCCAAAAAATAAAGGGTTTACTCATTGTCCCTCCCCTAGAAATAACCACTATTAACCTTTTTATTCCTTACACACACACACACACACACACACACACACACACACACACACACACAGTATTCATAGCACTGGATTACAAGATGCATACTTGTGTTTTTTTAACTTTGTTTTTTTCTATTAAGGAAGTGTTTGTTTACAGTACTATGTATGTTTTAAGAGAACAGGTTCACATCTCTTCAAATAAATGTTGCCATACTATGCCCACTACCAAAATACCACCACCTTCCACCATAGTCTTTTGGACCCCTTATACTCTTTGCTCCCCTCCCCTGTCCTGATAGGTTTAGTTCTGTAGTCAGGGTCCTAGGTTTGGTTTGGTTTCCTTTCGTTTCATCTGTCCCTTTGCTTTGTTTCTATATATTCCATATATGAGTGAAATCATCTAGTATTTTTCTTTCTCCTGATTTATTTCACTTAGCTTAATGCCCTCCATTTTTGTCCATATTGCCCAAATAGCAAGATTTTGTCTTTTTTTATAGCTGGGTAGTATTCCATTGTGTATAAATAACACATCTTCTTTATTTACTCATTTGTCCTTGGGACTCTTAGGTTGTTCCCATGGCTTGGTTATTGTAAATAGTGCTGCAGTGAACAAAGGGGTGCATGCATCCCTTTGAATTATTGTTTTTGTTTTCATCAGGTAGGTACCTAGGAGAGAGATTGCTGGGTTACATAATACATCTATTTGGCGAAACCTCCATACTGTTTTCCACAGGGATTGGACCAGTCTACATTCCCATCAACAATGCATGAGGGATCTAGTTTCCATGGGTAGTGAAGACCTCCCTGTGAGACAGGGGTGTCTAAGAACATTTTTCTAAGTTTATGACTATCAGCCTTCTTGTAAAAGGCTTGGTCTCTCGGGGTAGTGATGTGCCATGATATCCAGCTCTACAATTGGGAGGTTTTGGTCGTTGCCAATTTCTTTCCATCATCAAAGTGCTCCAGTGAATAACTTTGTACATACAATTTTTTGCACCTTTGTCAGATGATTTCCTTACAAGAAAAGTTGCTGAATAAAAGGTTATGTACACATTAAGAGCTTGTAAGATATTGCCAAATTGCCCAACTAAAAGGCATTACCAGTTTATATTCCTTCCAGAAGTGCATGAGAGCATCTGTCTCTCCCCATCCTCACTTTCCCAAGGTATCATCATTATAAAAAAAAAAAAAAAAAAAACAGTTAATGCTGTTAAAGTTTGAGAGACTGGAAGGAACATTGTGACCTAACACCATCTGAACTCCCACAGCACTCTTCAAGCAGAAAAGGTTTAAGCATTGGGGGGATGGGGGTGGTATATACAGCCCCTGGAAATAGATTTGGAGGAGTAAAACCAGTTATAGAAGAATACATTTAACATATGGATGATGGTGGTGACTGGGAGATTCTCTCCGTCAGCTTTAATATAGAGAATCAAGAGACAGCTTCTGCCATCAGAACTGACACTTTGAAAAGGAGTTTACACTGACATTACGGAAAACAGGGGAGCTAACCCATGTGGTTTACAGAGAGGAAGTACCCCACTGACTTCCTTGGGTCTTCTTGTCTCATACTTCCTGGCAATTCTAAGAAAGGTCCCAAAGTTGTGTCTTTCTCTTATAAAAACCACCCTAGTTTTAAAATAAAGCAATGCAGTGAACTCCCCAATCTCTTCTGGGCAAAAGATTGAATTTCATCTGGGTCCCATTTGAGAAGAGCAGGCATATAAAAGTCTGACATAACCAGCACAGATAAGATCGAAAGCTCACCTGGGGAGACTTACAAGTGTTTCACATTCAAAGCACATGTCTCTAATGCTAATCAGATAACCGTAGCATTTAGTTCTTACATCTGGCACAAAACTCTTGCTTTTATGTTTTCTATTTTTTCCCAGAAGGTAATAAAATTCACAATTGTATCTCATAATCAATATAACATCTCTTCAGGCACCTCTGCACGGTATGAGTGCCTAAGCTCTGGCTTGCTGCAGATAAGAGAACCAGATGCTGTTGCTTATTTTCCCTTTGTTGAGATACTCAGTTCTGAGATCTTGCCATTGGGTGACTTAAGAAGGCAGATCTCATTTTCCCCAGCTACACAGGGTAAGTTGAGATAGAGTAGGAAAGAGCCAAGTGAGTTCACAGTCGGAGAGGTTGACATATCACAGTAGATTCCAGCTGGGTTTGTTGAACTGTTTACTAAAAAACAGAAATGCTGACTCCAGGTCGAAGATGTGTTCTCCAGAAGAAAGTGAACTTTCAGGTGTCACTGCTGATAACTGACTGAGTAGAATTCTGTCTATACTGAGAGTAGCCATCTAATATCAGTTTGCATACTGGTATGTCAAACTGCTCTTGACTGAAAGTTCATTTTGGACAGTCAACAAGAGATTTGCCGCATGGGACTATGCTCGCATATTCAGAACCCATTGTTACTTCCTGGATAAACGTAATGCTGGTCAAAATGAAGTGAAAGCTACAATTATGTATTTTGGGACTGACAAGAGTGGACAAAGTAATTAGTATTGCATAGCTAGCTCAAGTTCATCTGGAAATAGGAAGAGAAAAAACTATGAAGTTTTCTTCTTAGCTATCCTGGTCTCAAACTCTAATCTTCTTGTTTTAGTTGTACTTATTAATGTATTAATGTATTAATACACTAATATTTCCTTGTTAAAGTGAGCAAATGCTCTTATCTTATTACTTTGCTTATCTCCTCAATGCTATATGAATAATCTTATGCCTTATTCATAAAACAAAATGTATGTTAACATGTTGATAGATATTTATCATCTTGAAATTTTTCTGTTTCATCCCACTCTAAGAGAAGGACATCATCACTTCTCTTTAAAAGTAATCCATTTAGGTTCCATTGTTCTGAGAAGAACAGAACTGTGATGAACCTGGACTAGGATGAGTTAAGCAAGAAGACCAGGACCTGCCATTTAAGGAGGCTCTTAACTCTCGAGGATGGCAGCACGGAGTTAGTACCTGCGAGGGAGTGCCTCCTTGATGGTGTCTTAGCTGCCTCCCTGGCCTCACCCTACCCTAGCTCTGCTTATGATCTTCAGCCTTTTTGGGGACACATGATGCCCAGCTTTAGAGCCTCCCAGAGACTCTACTAATGTCAGGTGTCCCTGGGATGTGCTGGTGTGGAGAGCAGACATACCTTATGATAAAGGGGTCCCTCCTTGCTCATCTCTAGATGGTTTAGCTACTAGAACACAGATTGGCTGCTGTCTCCTCGATGCCCCTCCTAGTTTATTTCTTTGCCTCCATTACAACATCTGGGCCCAAAGACTTTATCTGTCTTTAGATAAAGTCTTGAAGTCTTGAAGGTTAACTGTGTTGAGCTGGATTTTTTTTTTCAGTTTTTGTTTTATTTAGAAAGTTATGCTCACTGTTTACCTGACTTCTTACCTTTTGTCCAGCTTAAAAAATGAAACGATTAATTTCGGGCAGTGTGTCTTCAGCAACTCCTAATTGCCCCCCCTATGTTTGGTTGACCAATAACGCATGGAACTGTGCCCCAGGTTTTCTGGGAGTGCTTGCAAATATCTGTCTTTAACTACCACGTAGTGATTTATCCAGGAAGCTGTGACCAACAGGTGAGGTATTAAGTGCTGTTACCTAAACCCACTTTGGAAGTCTCTGATAAAATGATCATTTTTCAAGGTTTTCACCAAGTCCAGTTAAATTGTTCCTAAAGTTTCCCATGACTGCATGACTTAAAATACCTTAACTGTGCTACAAAAGTGTTTTCCAAGTCTTGATTACATAAGAGTTATACAAGTGCTCACCTTTTATCACCGGGATGTCTTTACTCACTTGGAGAAAAAAATCAAACTAATGATTTTTTTTTTCTCCCCTTCCCCTCCCACCATCCCTCTTCCATTTCTCTCCTTTGGGACTGCTGCTTTGAGGCTGCTGTTGTAATGAGGGACAGCCCTCTGTGGCCTCGTAAATCACAATTGTTCATATTTATGGAATTCCTGGTCTTTTAAAATCCAGTTTTAGTGTTGGGGTTTTCCACCCCTTTCTTTTAAAATGTTACCTTTTGTTCTTCTCTTAAAGGCACTGTGTTATGGAACTGAAGTATCTTCTCCTTTTTAATTCCAAACTAAGCTCAAGGTCAACCTTAAAAAGAAGAAAAAAAGAGTCTGAGGTTTAAATCTGAAGGTTGTCCTCTTGATCATTGATTCAGAAACCTAGTATTTCTGAAGGTCTCTCTTTCCACAAATGTTTACCAAGTACTAATTTTAGGCCAGCCTTTGGGCTAAGAACCAGTAACAAGACAAGCTTAGATTTTGTCTCTTGGGGTTCACAGTCTAAAATGGGAGTCATTGGGATCTCCCTGGTGGCACAAGGCGTTAAGTCTCAGCACCGTGAAGCTATTGGCAACCACTGCAGCACAAGTTCAGTCCCCAGCGAAGGAGGTAACCCACATGGCGCAGCAGACCTCTCCTCGCCCCGCTGCTCCCTTTAGCAGTATATTTCAATCAATCTGCCTGTTCTGCTCCCCATTCTGTCTCTGGTGAATCCTCTCACCCCCCACACCTCTGGCCTACACCCCAGCTCTTGTATGCATAAATAAATAAATCTTTAAAATAGGGGCCATTAAACCTTTTTTGTCCTCACCCAGACTATAAAAATCTGAGGCTTAGGAAACCATACTGTTCTGTCATAACTCAGCTGTGCTGTGTATGGCAAAAGCATCCAGACAACCTATGAGGAAACAAGCTTGAGTGACTGTGTCCCAGTACAACTTCGCTTACAAGAACAGGCAGTGGGTTGGATTTGGCCCATGGACATAGTTGGCTGAGCCCTGAGCAAATGAAAGTATGAAGTGAAAATAATAAGGGTCTAAGTATAACCATTAGGACGACTGATTTCTGGCTCTAAAAAGAGAAACAGGGCACTGAGACGGGGGCTACAGGGGAAAGTGACTTTGGGTAGGGGTGCTAGGAAGGAAGGGCACTTTGTGTCATGAAGGTGTCATTTAATCTGAGGCCTGCAGAAGGTGATGATCCTCACTGTGAAGGGTGGGAGATAGAGGATCCCAGGCTGTGAGAACTGCAAGTTCAAAGGCCCCAGGAAGGAAAGTGATTAGGGGAACCTGAGGAGCTAAAAGACCACGGGGGCCACCTCTCATGCCTCCCAGCTTTATCATTGAAGTGGGGCACTCCTGTGAAAGAGGGGGAGTCTGCCTGCCTGCCCCCACAATTTGGCAGGAAAGTGGCTGCACAGGCTGCCTGGAGGACTGTCCAGTGTGTAGAGAATGCCCTCTCCTCTAGACACCCACGGAAGGTGGGGTTGAGCCTTTTCTTTTTTCCCATCTACTTTTTAAGGGAGGACCTTTCACCAGCACATGGAATACAGAAACCTTGCTTGGAATGTGTCAGGCTAAGCAAAAACACATGGTATGGATATATTCTCCTGAAATAGAGCAGAGAAAGGCGGGAAATAGAGCAACCTCTCATAAATCATCATTTGTGCGGGGGCGGGGGCAGGGAAGGGAAGGTTTCTGACAGATATGCAGGGTACCATTGAACGTGTGAGTATGTGAGTGTATGTGGGGGTGGGGAGGGTGGTGATTTCCAAGGCAGAATTTCATCGTCTGGTACTGTCTAGAGAGCAGAATGCTTGAAAGCTGTGTCTCTGGTGTGGTCAGGAACAAGAGCCCTATGGGATATTGAAACTCCCTGAGGGTCCTGAAACTGATCAGAAACCCCTGAAGGGGACAGGCATTTAGCAGGTGAACACCAGGGATTCCAGAGCATCAGAATCCATAGTTCGGTCCTGTAATGC
The DNA here is from genome assembly GCA_004024925.1 of Scalopus aquaticus. NCBI lineage: Eukaryota > Metazoa > Chordata > Mammalia > Eulipotyphla > Talpidae > Scalopus > Scalopus aquaticus. The sequence continues at coordinate 112,559 of PVIJ01000411.1, forward strand.
AGAAGCAATACAGTCTTTTGCTTTGTGGACTTGTCACACCTCCCTGATCATCCCCACCTCTGCTCCATACTCAGTGTGCTCCTTTCCCAAAGCACAACTCTAGGGCCTCCCTGGTGGCGCAGCGGTTGAGTGCTGCGCTGTGGAGCTGTCGGCAGCGCGCGGTGCGAGTTCGAGGCCCAGCCAGGGAGAATCCCACATGGTGCGGCAGACCTCTCCTGCCCACCCGCTGCTCCCCGCAGCAGTGTATTTCTGATCTGCCTGTTCTGCTCCCCACTCTGTCTCTGCTGAACCCTCTCGCCGCCCCATGCCTCTGGCCTGTACCCCAGCTTGTATGTATAAATAAATAAATCTTTAAAAAAAAAAAAAGCACAACTCTAATCAGTGCTCTCTCTCTCTCTCATTCTCTCTTGTACACACATATGCACATGTGCCCACAACCACACATACATATACAGATGCACACCTTAAGTGGTGTCCTATTGTACTTTAATTAAAAATTCAGCCTCATAACAGAGCATATCATATCCCAATAGTTAGGCCCTTGGGTTCTTTCTTCTCTCAACTCATCTTACACTTTCCTCCAATCATATTGAACTTTTTGTCAGGTCTACCCTCCCATTCTGCTTCCTCCTGCACAGTCTTCACACATGCTGTTCCCACTACATGCAGCTCTCTGTTCCCTGCTGCCTCTTCACCTTGTTCTCAATTCACACACCTGGAGTCCTAGTTACATCCCTTTTCTCTTATCCAGAAGCCTAAAACACTCACTATTTCTCTTTCAAAGCATTTCTCACTACTATAATTTTATATTCACATGTATGATTTGATCATTGTTGATTAATCCCAATTCTCACCTCTTGTCCCTACCCTCAGGTGTGGGGCAAGAAACAGAGCAGGGTCTGTGTACAGTTTGGGGATGTGTTGAATCTATTTTTGTTTGATTCTGTTTATTCGTGGCAGCACCAAAACAGTGTCTGGCACCAGGTTGAAACAAAATATGTATCTATTTCAACAATGTATGACTTTGCTGGCTGTTTCCTCCTGCAGCCGGCTCCTGAGTAATCTTTAGTAATCACATCTGGTGACCTGGTGGTTTTCCCCACCAGGGCTGTTATCAAGCAAAGATCAATCATTGGTCCTTGACTGGGTATTTCTAGCAGTGAAAGGGGGAGAGGTGGGGAGAAGGGATGACATCCCTTTCTGGAAACAAAGATTTTCCCAGCCAAGAGGATGCTAGAGTTTATCCCTTGTCTACTCAGAATACAGGGAAGGAGATAAGGTTTTCAAGGTCAAGGAATCATCAGATTATCAACAATCTTTACAGCCCAAATGGTCAGTTCTTAGGACACAGCTTCCTATCAGCAGGCTTGCTGCTCATCCTCTATTCTCAGTCAAGAACTTTCCTAATTATGCCCCCCTCACCCTTTTTCCTTAAAGTAATGTCAGCCTTCAGCAAATCAAGCTCCAGCTCCTTCCCCTTCCCCCTTGGGCTCCTCTTCTCCACTCTCATTGTCCACTCCTGACCAAGAGACCCTCGGATTCTTTGTACTCTAAGGGTGCCCAACACCTTTTAGAGGATGCCCCAGGCGCAGCTTTCCAGATCTGTCATCCTCCAAACCTAAATATCCTGTATCCACAATGCCTTTATTTGTAACTTTGTTGATTCAGCTACCAAAGAAACCACTTAGCTGTGTTTGTGGGTTTATATACAGTACACTCAGTTAATGTTCATTTTCCATCCAAGAGCCACTAACCAGGGAAACTTGGGACATGTTTACAAACCAAAATAGGTGGGGAGGTTTACCTTACTTATACTAGTTCAGCCTGCTCGTGGCAGAAAAAGCACTAGATTCCACCTCTATGACAGGGTTTCCCCAAGTTCTGCCTAGGCAAAAGGCAGCCTCTGCATATCATAACCAAATTGACTTGATTTCTCCATTACTTCCCATCCAAGGACTGAATTTGACTCTTGAGTGGGATTTATCTCATCCAAGTAGACCATAAGCCATTTAGGTCCACATCGCGTTTGCCAACATGTTAATGTCCTGAAAAACCGTGACCTCTCTCATTAGTTCAGCTGTGCCATTTGGCGGTAACTCTCCCTGCCTGATGAACAACAGCAGGATATATCTCAGGCTCTTGAGTCTCAACATCCCCATGATTCTGGCTTTTGTGTATTTCTAGAGGCCTATATGTTCTTTCATTTAAGGGTAAGAGAAGGGCATAAATGAAATAAATTGTTTAATACCTGGAAAGAATGGCTCAAATGAGCCAGCTGTCAGGCAATGGGGAATAGTGAGGAGCATGGTAAATTGGAGAACACATGTCCACCAAGGTGGGGAGAGCAGGATCTAGTGAATGAGAAGTCTCTCTAGCTTCAGTCCCTCCCATCTCCCACTAGGTAGCAGTCATGTGCTTCACACGGGACCCAAGCCACATTCTATGTCTTTGACTGGTATAAGCTAATCAGATTCTCTATCATGATTATATCAAGTCATCCATGTTTAAACCAATGCACAACATGGTCTTCCCAAGCCACAAATATTCTTAGTTTAAGATAATTCAATCAGCCCAAAGTTTGATATCTTTGCTGGAAATTTTGAGACACAAAAAGACTTGTTCTTTCTCAGAGGTGCAGAATGCAGTTGTGAAGTCTAGAACTACAACTAGCATTTTGTCCCTATGAGGGAAGACAATCTTTGAGGAAGCTAGTATATTAGAAGAATGGAGAAGCAGAAAGAAATTGGCCCTCGATGACTTTATTGAGCTCTCATCTCTCTAACCTTCCTTTCTAATCTACCTCACGTCTTTCCAGATTTTTGAGTTGGATTTCCCATTACTTATATAACAAGATTCTTAATTCAGCGCCATCCACTTACTCAGTGAGAATGCAGAACCATAGTTCTCAGATCTTCCCTTTTTTTCCTCCCCCCAAAATCTGGAAATTTGGACTTTCAGCTTAAATTTCATTATTGATATAGCATGGAGGCCACAGAAAATATGTGAGCTACTGTGCATATTTCCCTGTACTCTAGGAGTCCTTGTGCTCACCTGCCATCCTCCAGGTATCGGACTGGTTCTGTGACTACAGTAATTGGTTCTGTGACTACAAGTCCTTGCTGGACCCCCATACTTTCCTTCTAATAATCATAACCCAGCTATGTACTCTCAGTTCTGTCTTACATCTTAGCATTATCTGGGACACTCATGGGCAGCCCCCCAGTCTCTGTTATTGAGCTAGTGAATGTCTGAATGACTTGAAGACTTTAAAGATTCACGAGGTCTTCTCATTGTTGTCCTCTTCACCACCACCTCTAGCTGGCCAGAGGAGAGCTCTTCTCCCTCCAGCTCCAAAGAGACTGCAGCTACATCTCCTAGCCCTCTTCTGGGCTTTCTTCCATTGAGTTGCAGACCATTAAAACTGAAAGTTACAGGGGCCTCCCTGTGGCGCAGCAGGTTAAGTTGCCGCACTATTAAGCTATCCAGAGCCACTGCAGCATGAGTTCGATACCTGGCCAGGGAGCTTCCTACATGGCGCAGCAGACCTCTCCTGTCTCGCCCACTGCTCCCCTCAGCAGTGTGCTTCAGTAGATCTGCCTGTTCTGCTCCCCACTCTGTCTCTGGTGAATCCTCTCACCTCCCCCACACCTCCTGCTTATACCCCAGCTTGTATGCATAAATAAATACGTCTTTAAAATAAACTGGAAGGTACAGCAGGGCCTCAAATAATATCTTTTCATTCAATATTGTTTTGTTATAACTTTGATGAAACAAATAATCAATTCCCAGCCAGGGCTGCTGTTTGTGTGGAGTTTGCACATTCTCCCCCTTGTCTGTTGGATTTTCCCCAGGGACTCTGATCAGCCCACATCCAAAGAAATGCACATAAGTTTCATGCCTAAATTGTCCCAGTTGTATTGAACGTGTGTGTGTGTGTGTGTGTGTGTGTGTGTGTGTGTGTGTGTGTGTGTGAGATGCACTCTGCCATGAAGGGGTATCTTGTCTAGAGGTCAGGTCCTACTTTGTGCCCTGAGCTGCCAGGACAGGTTCTGGTCACCTAAGACCCTGAACTGACTAATTGGTTGGAAAATAAGTGAATGAGTGGGTACAAATGATTGTTTAATCTTTAAAGTGTTTGGGGTCTTTATTTTGAAGTTGGGTGATGTTTCTTTGACCAGAAATACCAAAGAAACTTACCTCCTGTTTTATCAATCAGCATATAGTAAAAAATTGGTTTTGAAATGTCATTTCACTTCACGTGTGTTCCTAAAAGCCTATCAATGAAATTAAGAGAGGAATTACTGTACTTCAGCAGTCGTTGAGCCTCCTTATTTTACAGATGTTCCCAGATAGAAGAGGAACTTGCTTGCCTGTAACTAACTCAGTAAAGGTTCCAAGCTTAAAACCTACAATTTCTGATACTCAGTACATTTTACATTATCTACATTGTACTATATTCTGCCTCTTCAGTTTCTCCCAAACCAAACCACCCAGCCCAAGAGGGTGTTTTTGATGGGAAGTGTCTTTGAGCAGGACCATTTTAATTTTGGAACCATGCTAACAAGAAGACACCGTCACAGAATAATCGTGGCACTCAGGAGGCAGACAGACCTGAATTTGAATCCCAGCTCTGCCACTTAAATCACTGTGATCTTGGCCATTGGCTTAGGGTCTCAGAACCTCAATTTATCCCTATGTCAAGGAAGTATGGAATTGTAGCTCATTTACTTGTTAGGGTGGTTAAAGAAACCAATCATATAAATATTTAGCATACTATCTGCAATTTAGTGGTTATTTATTTAGTAACTATGTTTAATCTCTTTTTTAGACAGCTTGTAATTCTGGGAAAGAAACATTCTGCTTAACTGCTGGCCTTTGTTGGCCCACCTCTTTTTGCATGCATTAATCAGAGTCACTGAGCAAGTAGTATCTGCTATTTTCTAGGAGACAATGGTGAATAAGTAAGACATGTCCCTGCCCTCCTAGTGTCTATAATCCAGTAGAAAAGTCATTGAAACAAGTCATATGCAACAGAGTCCTCAGTCTCTTTGGAGTCACTGGCCAAGTCGAGAATGGTGTATGACTAAATGAAGCGCTCTGGAGTCAGAATGCCTGAGATTGAATCCTGGTTCTGTGACCTTCTAACTCAGGCAAGTTATGTAGCCACTCTCTGCCTTTTTTCTAAAATGAGGATAGTAAGTCCTGCCTCATAGAAAGGTGGTAGGGGGATAGGTTGGGGAAGGAGTTCAGTCATATGTAACAATGCCGGCACAGAGCAGGCTCTCAATAAATGTTCCCTGTTGTTCTCAATAAATGTTCCCTGGGGTGACATGGTTCTCACTAAGGCCAGCCATCTTGATTTTTCCTGAGAAGTCACAGCCACAGTCTTGCATGTTGGGCTCAACTTAGAAGAAGCAGCTCCAGGCTGACTCCCAGACATGGAGAATATGGAACTGGGAACGTAGGGCCTACAGAAGAGCTAAGCAGCCATGTCCTCGAATTGGTGGGACAACTAGACATAAAGATCCAGCGAACCTTTACACTTTTCCTCTAGGCTCTCTCTGGCATTCTCTCTCACGTCATATCATGCCTCTCCTCCTCTGCAGTCATTTGTTCTCTTATAGCCACCGCCTCTGCCTTTAGCCCAGACTCTAGGCTCAGGTGTGCACACTTATGCATGCACACACACCTGTGCTCGGGTGTCCACCATCAGTCATGCGTGCCCGGAGCCCAGGCTCCCAAACACCTTTTGCATTCAAGGCCTCAGGTGATAGCCACAGAGGCCAGTGGCATAAAAAGTCCAGTTAATTCATTTTACCCTACATCGAGGCTCTTAATCCCTCCACCCATGTCATATCACTAGGGCAATTCTTGGCCCCCACTCCTGAAGTTCCATTCAGGGGAGATCACTTGCCCTAGACAGCCAGGGGTTGGGGAAACTGCCAGATTGTCACTCATAATAGGAACAGATAATACATTGTTTGCTTTTTCTTCCACTTACAGACACTTTATGCTGAAAAGGCACAGACAGTGTAGAATAGTGGCCTCTCTGGGGTGGTTTTCATGTGTGCATGTGGTTTTCTTACCCAGATTCAGCTGTGCAGTTATATTACCAGAGAAGGAGCCTATCTTCCCCCATGATGAGCTCTTCCTGGCTCTGAACACCTGGTATTTATTCTTGAGAGAGATTTTAGATTCTCCAGGATGTTTTTCTCTAGTATGTAGACTTTGGATTCTCTGCAGGGTGTAGGACAACTTCATTTATGGGTGGGTAAGTTGAAAGCCTGGGGTAAGACTTAATAAGCAAGAGCCAGAATTAGAACTCTGGCTTCCAGATTCCCAAACAAATGCTATTTCTACTTTACCACAGTGCTTACTGCTGAAAAACAACCATTTGCTTTTCAAATCTCCACACAAATCGATTGCCTGTGCCACCCGGAGTCCTATGCCAGGCAGGGTGGTGAGGCCACATTCCCCAGGCCAGGTCAGCCATGGCTGCCATGGAAAACCAATGGGGGCTTATTCGTTCACAGATTCGTTCACATCAGCTTAATGTAAAACAGAGGCATCACTCCTGGTGGAGTTTTGATCCTAGGCCACAGGTAACCAGGAGGATCTAGGTGTAAAATTGCAGGTTGGGAGTGGGGGGCATATTTCACACACTTCCCCTTTCCTGTCAACATATGCATAATCCAAGTGTCCCTTGCACACACACCATCTCCCTCCTCCCCAGTCCCTTCTCCTCTGCATCTCCAGGTAAAAGTCTTCTCAACCTTTGTCCAGGCACTGTCATAGCTGTAATAGCACTTAAGGGCACAGACAGAGGCTGAGAGTTCTGACTTTGAATACCAGCTTTCCACTTGATTGTTGGTTTATTTTGAGCCAGTTATTGAACCTCTTTGGCCCTCAGTTTCCTCACCTGTAAAGTGGGAGTGATATTATCTGTCTCACAGGAGTGTGTGAGGATTAAAGCAGAGAATGTACATAAAGCTTCTCTGTTCCTCAAAGAAATGGCAGCTGGACATGAATGTATCTTGAAAATATATAGCAACATGCAGAGTGCCCTGGAGCTGTGACCTATTATTCAGTCATTCTTTCCGTTGGAAGAATGCATTTGTGCAGTTGCTCAGAGCTCTGTTCACTACTAAAAGCTCTTCTGATTCAACAGTGAGAGTTTTTAAAAACTTATGCTAAGTGAATTTTAGGATATCCTATTATCTGGAAATATGACTGAATGGCTTATAGGGTGACCATCCCTGATTAATTGGGGTGCTTCATTTATCAGAACACTCCATCTGTAGGGCAAATGAAAATGATCAGGTTTTTTCCATCCTCCCGCCATTAGCATCAATGATCCACACCTGTGGTCTTACACACATGCCTGATGGTGGCACTTGGAGTGGGGGGTGGGTGTGTGTGAGTGGGCACACCTGAGCCAGACACTGAGCATATAAGGGCCCAGCAGCGGCCATGGCAGCAGAGTACAGTAGAGATCAGCAGAGAGACCACCAGTGAACGCCAGAGAGCCCAGAAAGAGTGATGATTCCCTGCCTGCCCTGCACCTGGTTGCCTCACTACGAATGGTCTAGAAAGATCACTAAAAGCCTGAAAAAGCCACTGAGGCTCCAATACTCCTCTTTTACCCGGCTGCCCGGATCATAGAAAACCTGCTCTGTGCCTTGCTGGCGCAACACCATCTATGCAATGGACCGGAGATTTCCAGTGACAGGACTGAAGGCAGCAATTGTCAACAGCTCCTCAAAACCATTTTAGAAAGGCAGTTGGGGTTGGGGAGGGTGAAATCAGATGATTTAGTGATCATTCCAGTATTTATTATGTTTTAGCTAAAACCAGGAAGGAAGCAACAATGTTGAAGCTATTTGTATTGAACCCCCACCCAGTATCTGGGTTGAAGAACTTGAGATTTGTGGAAGGTCACGCAGTGAATAAGTAGAGATTGGAAGTCTTGGCCCCTTAAGCCCTCTCCACCCCCCAGGTATACCCAGAAGAGGGTGCAGCAGATTCACCTGAGCAGCTAGTTAATCCTTCCTACCTCAGGGCCTGGGGGAGGGCCCAGGAAGCTGGGCCATCAAACCAGGTGATTCTAGGGCACAATCAGTGGGGGTCAGGGAAGCAGCAGTTGGGAACTTTGTAGCAGTGCGAGGGTCCCGGGCTCCAGCCCAAACCTGGAGTCATGTGTGCTCTGGGATCTGAGACACCGGTATACAAGGGACACACACAAAGGCCCTTCACAGCCCAGCCGAACAGCAACACAAGGTGAAAGGGACCGAGATTAACCTCAATACCTGCCTGGACCCTAAGAGACTGTACAGGCCTGGAGTGAAGTCGGATAAAGACTTTGACCTTATGGGTCTCTAGCCACATTTTCAAAACTTACCTACCTCAAGGACCATTCTCCTCTGATTCTTCTTGGGTCGACTCACTGAATCTCCTGACTGCAGATCAAAGGTAACTTTATTTTACTTTCATTTTCAGTGACCTTTATTATCCTTCCGTCGGACTCGGGCCTCCATAAACACAGGCGGGCTTCCCTGGGTTGTCTTGCTCTCACGTCCAGAGAACTTCTCCGCCTTGATTTCTTGTGCACTGATTTCCCAGCGACACTAATGGCTTGTTCTGCTCTGTGGAGTATAGTAGATTGTTTTTTGAAGAAGAATTTTATTCTTAGTTTGCTTCCATAGCAGGTGTATGTGAAATATGTTATAAATAACCTTTACATTTGAAATGAAGTGGAGAGGAATTTGATTTCTCTTCTAAGAACACTTATTGTTTGATTTCTAGTTTTACAGGTACCAGTTGGGCATTTTTTTCTCCTTTTAAATGCTGAAATGAGTTGCTCTTGTGTGTAGTGTGACTGTATTTAGAGTTTGGGGCACACTAGATCACCAGACTTCTCCCCCACCCCCGCCATTTTTGCTGGCTTGGAGTTATCCCAAATGTGTTGGCTGATCTCGCCTCTTGTTTCTTAAGCAATGTAAGACCAGATTGGGGGCAGGGTGAGGGGACGTATGCCCAACATTTTCTAAAATACTTGCTCTTAACCATGAACCTTTCAGCAGTGACCCTAAATCCATTGTCATTTCTGGGTCCAGGAAAGGTTTGGAAGTTGGCCCAAGGACAACATTTTCCAAGCCTGACTCCCTCCATGTGCCAGTTCACCTGGTTGTGTGGCTGATACTTGAATGAGTCAGGGCCTTGACTTTAAGGCTCACAGCTCCCCCCAGTTTTGTGCTCAGACTCTAGCCCAGCCCAACCCACTGAGGAGGCTCTATAAGCACCTGTGTTACCTAAAGATCTGAACTGATGAGTGAGAAAGGGCTTGAGGCTGCTGGCTGTAGGCTGGGGGAGGAAGGGGTGCAGGAGGGAGCTCAGGGGAGCAACTTTGTCCTAATCATTAGTACTCAAACTTAGAGAAGGCAGCCTATGGAGTCTCTTTTGGGGGAGTCTCCAGGGAGCTTTGCTGTCTAACCTGCGAAAATAGAAAAATAATTTTCTTTTCAAAAAATGCCACACTACCCAATTGATTTGCTAATGGGTTCTGGCAGCCTTTGTATTAGTCTGAGAAGCCATTCAGACCACCACTGACAATGTCAAACTTGAAAATTGTTCCTGTTAAAACCTGCCCATCAGAACTAAATAGGAAACACCTGGTAAACTGGGCCCCCAATCTCCAAGCAGTCAGGAGTGCCAGGAGGTAGCCCAGAGAAGCGTGGCAGGGAACCGGTCTTCCTCTGGGAAGGAGGAGGCTGGGGGGAGGGGGCAAGAACTGGAGGACTTTGGACTTCAGACCAAAACTGACACTCAGGCCCCTTTCTTTAAGTTATCACCAGTAAAAAGGCAAAGTTTGTGTTTCTACTTGAAAATCAGAATTCTGGCCATCTTAGCCCACATTCTTTCCTGAGAGTCATCAGCTGGAACAGTTGTCCCCTTTGGACAAGACTTTAACCCTCCATCTTAGCAAGCAATAGCTTTTCTGCAGTTTCTCCACCCCCTCCCTTAATTGCCGGGCTGCTGCGCATGAACTCCGTGAGCCCCTGGGCTTTGGAAACAGACTATGAATGTATGGCTTTGAATGACCTTGTTGAGGTCACATCTTGCCTGCACACCTTGATTTTTCTCATCTGGAGCATGGAGGGAATCATGCCCACCTGACAGTTCTATGCCAATTAACTGATAGCACAGTGATCTCCAGGAACCTTCTTTGCAGAGTGTTAACCAGCTTAAAACTGTGAGACAGGAATCTTGAAGGTGTTAGAAATGAATGTTTTTCCTTTACTCTCATATAGATTGCTAGCATTTTTGCTCCCCAGACCCCAACCAAAACTGAGCCAGTATTTCTAATAAACATAAAATTAATAATGCTGATAGCTAACACTGAGGGTGAGGCTTTGATGTGCCACGCTTGTCTCACTTTGCACACATTATCTGCACTCCTCCAGGCCAGCAAAGTTGTGATTAGTCCCAGCTTACAGGTGAGCACTGCAGGCCCAGGATGTTCAATAATCTGCCCAAGGTTGGAGTCCCCATCGCCAAAGCATCCCTACCTCCTTCCTTTCTCTGCTTGATCGGCTAGAATAAGACAATTTTCAGTGGATTGTAGGGGCTCTGGAGTGACACCTGTTTCCCTGGAGCAGAAATGACACCTTTGAAGTAAAATTTTCTCAGCTCCCAGCTCCATAGGAAAAACCTATTTGGGCGCCCATTATGGTTGCATTCTAGAAGCCGTCAATTCGGATGCTTAAATATAGCATTTCTTCAGTTCTCAGCCGCCAGCAGCGGGAAAAACATTTTGAAGGGCAAATAAATATTTATGTATGAGGGCTCTTGTGCACAGTACATGTTTGATTCTGTTGCCCCAATTCCCTGGGCTGAGAGTCAGTGACAGAGGCCTGAAAGAGAATGGAGGTGAATATATGCGCTAGGCACTGGGCCCTGTGTCCATGACAGGCAAGGAGGTGCTTGCTTGGGCCTAGAGAACTGGTTAGTCTGTGCACTCATCATCTCATTTAATTGCCACAACTTCATTTTGCCAGTGACATCTGGCTGAGTTTGTTTGACTGCCCTGTTGTGCATGGATAGGGGCCAAGAAAGAAGATAGTAATCCCACTGCTTTCTCTCCCTTTTCTCTGCTAAGCTGGAGGCTCTTTGAGGAGTCCTGGGGTGAGAGTTGCTAAAATGTGTTGATGCTTCCTAGGGGGCTGCCCCCTGCTCAGCATTTGCTGTTTCTTTGAATCCTTGCAATGACTTGTGAGTAGGTCGAACAAATTACTCTGAAATGCATGGTGCATGAATGACTGAAAGTTGTACTGATCAGCTCTCACCGTGGTAGTAGGAAGAGAAACAGCCTTTTGGTTATTCTAATCTCTGGCAAAGGTATCAGGGCAAAGAAATACCCCAATTGGATCAACTTGTTGTGGAAAGAGTGGTGTTCTTTGTTGGATTTGCCTCCCTCATACCTCTCTTTTTTCCTTTTCTTACTGCCCTTTCTCTTGTTCTTTTGTCCTTCCTTTGGGTCTAAACTTTTTTTCACCCTTTCTCTTTTCTTGTGCTTTTTTTCTTTTTTTAGTATTTGTTACTTCTCCTCCTCCCCTTCTTCTTTCTCCTCTCTTCTCCTTCCTACCTTTTCATCCTCTGCAATCTCTCGCCCCTCCCCCTCTACATTCTTTTCCTCCTCCATTATCTTCTCTTACTCCTCCTTTTCTTCCTCTTGCTCCCCACAAAGTTAGCCCTCAGGCCTCTGAGATTGTAGGGAAAATGTTTTCTGGAACTTGTGGGGTGATGGAGCCAGGGAGGAGAGGAATGCAGCAAAATGAGGGAAGTAATCCCAGATGAGATGTTGGTGCCAACAGCTAGCCCGAAATGTAAACATGCCGGCTGGGGCGCAGGTCCTGAAACTCTCACAGCTGGAGGGGGTGGGGGTGCCAGAGCAGGGGAATGCAGCCTTGCCTCTCAACCAAGGACAGATCCAAATCTGGTCTTTGCATATACTGATGCCCCCAACATCCCTTTGCTTTTTCAGGAAGGTGATCCATCTTTCCCCAAGTTGATTAGAGGCGGTTTTCCAGCACCACTTATAAAATATTACAGGCGGCCCGTGATTCATGGCCTCATTTATACCCACAGCACTTTGGGGATTTGGGGGGAATATTTCTCATTAAATCTATTGCCCAACTTTTGGAAGCTGCCTCCTATTTCCCCAAGAAACAACAACAACAACAAAATCAAGGCTTATTGGAGCAGCAGGCAAGGTAGATCTCTGGTGTTGAGCCTGGATAGCAGGCAAAGTGAGAACAGTGTGAAGGAAGGCACCCTGTGATATTCCAGCTGGTTTTCTGGGAGCTGGGGGTGAACTACCCATGTCATAACAGCACCTAAGGACTGGAGTTGTGGGTCTGCTTGCTCTTGGCTTTGGTAGAGACAGAGAAGTGGCCGCTCAGGCCGGGCATCAGCCTCCTGGACAGCGTGAACCCCCTCCATGTGCAGTCAGCCCGGAGGAGCTCAGTTCTTAGATCTTCTCATCAAACAGTGTAGCGCTCTCCTGTTGTTTGAAGTGACATTTTTCTTAATACTAAGCATTGTTTGCAGCTGGGAATCCATTCCATTAACCAGTGTTGACATTAAGTCATTCTGCCTTAAGTACTAGGCCAAGTTATCTGTAAGGCTTTTACAAGAGCTTTGTGCTTTGACATTATTAAAAAAAAAAAAAAATCAGCTATTCTCTGGCCAAATGTTAGCGTAAGAAAATCAAGCTCTCCTCCCCACAGCATAGCTGCCCTGACCTAATCCTCTATGCTGGGGCTGATGTTTCTCTTGGGGGCTGCCCTTGCCCAAGATAACATGATAGAGCTTGACTTTGTGCTGTTCCCCCCTACCGCCCATGCCTCCTGTGATTTAGTTGTTCTATAGTCTAAATCTACAGGATGCAGCATAGCTCAGTGAAATCTGAAAAAGAGAAAGAGCTTTGGTGTTTGTTTTCATATTCATATATTGGGTTGTGAAGGGTAAGAGTCTACTGATGGAATTCAACTTTATGTGCTGAGCAGTGCCGGCAGATAAATCATTTAGATAACAGACAATCTCTCCTGCATTTTGGTCAAAGGATGAGCCTGAGATGGAAAACATGAATCTGCCTCCACCCCAACATCACATCCTGTGTGATATTATTTTGAGACAGATACTTTTTCTACTGTGAGTCCTCCCCTCTTGTGAGCCCTTTCCTCTTGTATTCTATAACAAAGAGGAGGAAGCACCAAAGCATGGGAAGTTGGCCAAAGGGTCAAATCTGACCCACTTCCTGTTCTTGTCAATAAAGTTTTATTGGCACATAACCATGCTCATTCATTTGCAGCTGTTTTTGGCTACAACTGCAGAACTCAGTAGTCACAACAGAGATTGACTAAGGACCACCTGGACCTTTAAGAAGAAGCTGCCCTGCTCCTGCATTATATATAAACCTGTACATATTACTGTAGGAGCCGCATACTGAAGCCTACCCAGTATAATGTTGGTGATTTGAGGGATTTTCTAGAGCAGTTTTAACAAGCTGTGACTACGTCTTACACACTAGCTTCTGCACCCAACCCCAGCAGATTCCCCTCCCTCTGACACCTTTGGTTCATGGTGTTGATTTTTTTAACCCAATCCACTTGGCTATTTTTGGCCTCGTGTTTAAAGTCATGGCACAAGCTTCTGGAAGATTCTCAAAGGTGGAGGGTGGGCTGACTGGATGAGAGTGAGAACATCTCTTATGTGTTCCAGGGACAGAATTTTACAGAGCCACATGTGGGTGACATACTGCAGATGGGAGAGTCCATTCCCCACCCTGTGGCTTGTATTTCTCATGCCGTCATCCCTTTCAGTGTCCATGGAGATGCCTGAGAACACACTACTGGAGAGCTTAGCTTAACCAAACCCAGCCAGGTTTGTTCATAGTTAGATAGAGAGCTCTACACAATTCACAACAGCCAAGACGTGGAATCAACACAAGGGCCCACCAACAAATGATTGGAAAAAGAAGTGATCTGTACATACAACAGAATACTATGCAGCTATAAAAATCATGAAATCTTACCATTACAATAACATGGAGGTTATGATGAGCAAAAATAAGTCACAGAGGGAAGGAAAAGTACTAGATGACTTCACTCATGTGCAATGCAAATAACCATAGCAAACAAACTGACAAAACACAACAAAATAATTCTTCCTCTTTGTGAACAATATGGCAGTTCCCAGAGGAGAAATGGAAGGGGGTGGTTCAGTGGGCAGAGAGGGTCAGTGTGATAATGTGACAGCACTAAACATGGGTGGTAGGTGAATGAGGCATGTGTATATATCAAGGTGAGCAGCTCTCAAAATTATATCATTTTGTAAACAAGTGGCAAATCAATAAAATTTGACTGAAAGGGAAAAAAATAAAGCTGCAGAACCTTGGAACATTCGCAGGTAAAGAAATGTCACAGGTCAACTCATCAGAGCCCCCCCAGATGCTCATGAAATACAGATGCTCAAGTGCTGTCCCAGGAGGTTCTGACCCAGGAGATGTGGGGTGTGAGCATTTGCCTTTTCAACATGTTCTTTCCCGGAGTCTGAAGAGCATCCAGGTGTGGGAGCTACTGATGCGCTCCACATTCCTCCCTGCATGTTCAGTAAAGTCATCCAGAACAGAACCAGAAAGTGACCAGCAGGGACAAAATCCTGGGAACCCTGCCTTTGGGTTCCCAGCAGAGAACCAAGGGGTTTTCACAAAGAAGCCTTAAAGCTGCCCTGGGGTGAGAGTGAAAAACCAGGGTGCGCTCGCCATAGCAGAGCTACGGTCTTGTCCATGTGCCAGACTTGCTCCATTTGTGTGTATTAGGTTCATATTAGATTTTGTTTCCAGAGCAAAAGCAGGCAAGAAAAAAATATCTGCTAGTGGGGGAATGGAAACTTTAGTCCTGAATCTAGCAGCAAATCAATCCATTAAACCTTTATCACAAGTTTCTCCTTTTCTTAAAAATCTCCAGAGGGAGGACTCCACCACCTATACCTGCAAAGTGTGCCCCAACTCTCAATATCACTTCTCTTCAGCAGCAGCAAGCTGCTGCCTGAAGCTGCCTCCATCCTTGCCTCTCGCAGGCTCCAGTTCTGAACACTCTTTGTACCTAAGTGGCCTTAGCCCCAAATCCTCTAGACCCAGGAAGCCACAGCGCCTCCAAAGCTGCCTGTAATCATGCCAAGTCAAATGGTGCTTGAGCACATCCTGTGTGCCAGGTACTGTGTAAGGCGTAATGCTCAGGTGGGCCACCCTGACTGGGAAGAAGAAAAAGGAAAGAAAGCGCTCCCCACCCACCCTCCTATGGCAGCAGTTTCTAGCACATTTTCCCTCCCGCCTGTTTAACAGGATGATGCAAAACTGCCCTTCAGGCTCCTTCCCCATTGCCCGGGGTTCTCATCCTGCCTCTGGCACTGGATGTGGGATTTCACCCAAGCTGACAAAGTAGACAGAAGGACTGACCCCTGAGGGTAATGCTGGAAGCCAGGAAGCTTTGAACTGCTCAGATAGGTGTGACCCTGCTTCTTCCCTGAGCAGAGATGCAGGCCGGGCATCTGACAAGGTCCGTTCTCCAGGTCTTGATCCCCTTTTCTGCCTCTTCCGCTGGCTCCTCTTGAGCAGCATCTCTTCCCTGCCACCTCCTGGCCAAAGCAAGTAGCAAGGTGGGGAGCCTGTGGGAGTCAAGTTTAGTTGCCCTGCTGCAGCCAGCAAGTCTCCTGAAGCTCCTAATGGATTCAAGGAGCACCCTGGAGTGCTGGCCACAGAGACAACACCCACATGCCATGCCACTCAGCCCAAATGCACCCCAGAAAATGTCCCCAGCTGACCCCACACCCCCACCCCAGCAGAGGCAGATCTGTTTTCTATCATGTTTGCATTTCTCTTTAAACCTTTCTGCTAATGTTGCCCCTGGTGTCTGTTTAGATATTTAAATGCTTGCATAGTTCTGCGTGTGTGTGTGTGTGTGTGTGTGTGTGTGTGTGTGTGTGTGTGTGTGTGTTTAGGTTTTCATTCTTCATGTGGAGGGTTATGTTCCTCGCTTTCCTGGACAACCCTTAACACTCTGGAATGCAGATCAAACCAGTGATTAAGTGATAGTGGGGACATAATAGTAAGAAGACACCTGGCATGTTTGCCATTCACTTATGAAAACTTTTTTTTAATAGATATTTATTTTTGTTATTCATATCTTTTGCATTATTGTGTGTTCCCCATAAGTTACCCACCACCTGTTCACCCATGGAGCCATCACCATAGTCCTCCGTGCTCCCCTTCTCCTCCCTCTTGAGCCCTCCCCCGCTCCTTCCCTGCTGAATCTCGCTTTCTTATTTGGCTCCCCTATATTCCTGTTATAAGTGAAGCCATTCGATAATTTTCTCTTTCTTTCTGGCTTATTTCACTGATCATGATCCCCTCTAGGTCCGTCCATGTTGCTGCGAATTGCATGTGTTTGTCTTTTTTGAATGCTAATAGTATTCCATTGTGTATATGTACCACATCTTCTTGATCCAGTCATCTATTTTTGGGCATCTGGGTTGTTTCCATACCTTAGCTATTGTAAACAGTGCCGCAATAAACATGAAAACTTTTTGAGGGAAGGACTGAGCTAATTTGTAATTCCAGAAACTTCTTCACTGTTATCAGGTGCTGATAAAAGACTTCACAAATGTAGGAAGAGGACTGGGGCTGCTCCACTAGGTCAGGCGAGAGGCACCATCCCCAAATGCTAGAGTCGCAGAGTTAAAGGTTGCGGGTGCAGTGGGGTGGGATGAGGGCTAGGCTGGGGCGTGCATATAGTAGGTCTAGTAGAAGGATCCCAAGCAGGCTGCTCTGGGACGCTGACCGACAAGACCCCAGATACCCATTCCCTGATGATTCCGGGCCCAGGTGCCTGTAAGTCAGGCTAAAACCTGCGGAAGACAGGAGCCAGGCGGTCCCTGCCATCTCCCCGCCTCTCCCCTGGATGTCACTGTTGTGCTGTTTGAACCCCGCTGGGGAGCGCTTATGGGACCTGGAAATGACTGCCCTTTGGGGCTGGGGGAGGCTCAGGAGGAAGAGGGAAGACCAAGCCTATTTGCAGGCATTTGTGAGATTGGGGTTCATTGTCCCCCACCCAGGCTTTCAGCTAGGGCTGACACCAAGCGCTCTGACCCTGGAGGAAGATGGGCTAGGGCTGACACCAAGCTGGAGGAAGATGAAGTCTCGAGTACAATCTCAGACAGGGCGAGTGATCTGGAGATCACTGACCTTCTCTCTCACACACACACACACACCCGCCCCATACCCACACATGTGAATGTCAGGCCCTTAGGCAGCAGGGGTGGGGAACATTCTGGGCCAGCATGTGTGGCAGTGAAGCGCATAGACATGAATCCAAACCCCAGCCTTACTATACACAGGCCAGGTGAACTTAGGCCCCTTTACAACCTGCATTCAAAGGGGCTCCCTTGTAGTGGAAGAAGTAAGTGGGAATAATGGAGTATGTAAAAAACTCT
This sequence comes from Scalopus aquaticus, assembly GCA_004024925.1. Taxonomy (NCBI): domain Eukaryota; kingdom Metazoa; phylum Chordata; class Mammalia; order Eulipotyphla; family Talpidae; genus Scalopus; species Scalopus aquaticus. The sequence goes on from PVIJ01000411.1 coordinate 130,109, forward strand.
CCAGATCCTCAGTTGGGAGGAGAAGCGTGTCTTTAACCATCATGAAATGGAGCACTAGCTCAGATTAGACCAAATCAAGAAATCTGGCTCAGGCCTCACAGGACTGCACCGCCCTTTACTCTTTAGTACATTTTCAGGTTCGCTGAGACAAGATGCTGCTGGCCTTTCCCACAGCCACGTCTGCAGGCGTTTTGATCCACATGCTGGGAATCAGCACCCAAGTCTGCTTGTGAAAACTTTTCTCTTTGAGGGAAGGGCTGAGCTAATTTGTAGTTCCAGAAACTTCTTCACTATCATCAGGTGCTGATAGAAGACCTCATAGATGTAGGAAGAGTACTGGGAGTTGTTTCTCTAAGTCAAGTGGGAGGCACCTCCCCAAATGCTGGAGCCACTGAGTTAAAGGTTGCAGGTGCAAGGGGTGCGATAAGAGATAGGCCGGGGGAGTGCATGTTTCTTGGGATTCTTTTCCCCCCTATCTCTTGATATCTTTGGAATCATGAAAAGCAGACCTAGAATGTCTTAAAATCAAAACAAACGGAGAGAATGCCTAGCCTAACCAGGTCTGGCACATGAACAAGTGAGAAGGGACTGGCCCCCTGGCGGGGAGACCAGGCCATAGTGTGGCAGCTTTCCCTTGCCCTGACAGTGCGTTCCAGTCAGGAAGTCTTTCTGCTCCCTTTGCTTCTCTTCCTGCAATGAGTTTTCATGTCAGTTTGAAACAACTCCCAGGATGGATCAGTGCGGTGCAACTTGGGGCAGCACACGCTGGCCTTAGCAGGACCCCACTCCCTCTGCATAGGCCAGGCGTCTCATGCAGCCGCGCTGGAGGGAGAGAGCCCTGGGGGCTGCTGCCCTTCCTGCCTCCTCCAGCATCACAGGTTGGCCTTTTTTCGGACTCACCTTTGTTTCATCAGCTTCCTTTAGCTTCAGGGAGCTGCAGCCCTTCTAAGTATCGTTATTAAGTAGGACCACACCTCAGCTCACAGTTTAGTTGGGGAGACAAATGAGAACCTCAGAGTCCCAATGCAGAATAGTTTGGGGACTGGTAATCCCAGACTTGCTGATGACTTCCCCCCATCAAAGAGCAAACTAGGAAGCGGAAGACACCCTTGTAGTTTGACGTTTGTACTCTCTGTTTATAGGGAAAATTAGACATCTTAATTCTACCATCACTGGCTCAACCCAGACTTCCTCTTTAAGAGTGTTTTGGGACAAGTACCCCCCAAAGAAGCTTCTTTGTGTCTGAAGCATAATGGGCAGCACAGAGGGGAGTGTGACATGCTTACTAGGGGGACAAAGGGGGGCAAATTAGAAAATGAGGAGGGAAGCGGTGCCCGAACAGCTGCAAAATTGTTCTAAACCATTTTCTCAACTGGGTTAATTGTTCTTCCCCATGGTGCCAAGACACCTACGCCTGCCCAAGTCTGCATTTCTTTATTGCAAGGAGCAGCCTATTAAGAGAGACAGATTGCCTACCAGAAACAGCCAACTAGCTACCTCTTCACTCTCCCCCATCTCAGTTCTCTCCTACTGACACCCCTCTGCTCCCTGAGACAGAGCTCATCTAACTTTCCCACTCTTGGCATTAGCTTTGTCACTGGGAGGGGCTGTCACTGAGAGGAGGAGGGGTGGGCAGGCTCAATCCAACTCTGCTTGAAGAGTAGGAATAATTAGAAAATCTCAGACCGTTATCCAATTACTTTGACATGTGGCCATTCTAGGGAGTTCTAACTGGATTAAGTTCATTATAAAAAGATTAGTCCTAGGATGGGGACTGTGCATAACAAAGTGAACCTTCAGCATGTACGCTGCTGGGCCACCAAGGACTTTGGGGGTAAAACCAAGTGAATGGCTTTGTTTATTGAATTACTGCTTAGGGATTCGCCAAGGAGTTTTGTTCAGATGGAGTTCGTGGCTTAAAGCCACTGTCAGCATTTTCTTGTTTGTTTTCCCTTTTTCCACACTGTTCTTCAATGCCATTGTAGCTATTGTCAAAGCACAAATCCAGGATGCTTGTCCCTCATGTTGTCTGAGCCTGGAGGTGAAGTTATTGATCAGAATGAATGTGAAACACACATAGCTCATATATTATTCATAAACTCTGTGTGTATGTGACATGGAGAGTGTGGGCCTAGGTAATGCCTTCCATTTGCTTAATGCTTCATAGCTTTACAAAGCACTGGGCTCTTCTCATTGAACCCACACCACAATGCTTTGGGAGAAATGGGCATTATTATCACGATTTTACAGATAATATAACTGAGACTCAGAGAGGTTAATTCTTGGTCATCCAGTTAGATGGACCCAGAACTGAGGTTACTACTGAAATATTCTATTCCCACTTTTGTATCCAACAAATACATGTAAACACAGTTTATATATGTATTTAAGACACCAAGTATGTCTTCAGCTCATGGCCATTGACTATTTGGATTAACCACTTGTTATTCCCCTTTCTGTTGTAAGGATTTTATCAGCTGTCAGCTTTGATCAGCCAGTTTAGTTGTTAAGTACTTTGTTCTCCTTTTTGAACTCAGGAAACATCATGGAACTTCTTTTTGGTGGTTACCCCAAATGCTCTTGCTCATATATTCACTTTAGTGTGTCCTCCTTTCAGGGAAACTGGTCATCATTTCACCATCCTAGATTAAATGCCTAGTCCCGGACTTAGAGACGTATCTATCAGTATTAGAAGATGTACCAGTCAATCTCTTATAACTTTATTTAACATGACTTAGTTTTGTTTGCAGGGCAGAGGGAGCAAACTTACCTGGATAAAATGGTTACAGTTAAAACTGGAAGTAGATAAATCAAAGCTCCTAATGTTTGGTAGGGTCTGCATTGCCTCCACTTTCACCTCCTAAATCCATTGAGACATTGCTAGTAGGTTATCACACACACTCTACTTCTCCTGGGTTTGGACTTCAAAACTGACTCCAGCAGCCACCACCAAGAGTCAGGAATTAGTTAGTAGGATGGCATCTCTCTACTCTACTGATCCTAGACTCTGGTGACACCACAAAACTCCACAAGACTTTTTTTTTTTTTTGCATAGAAGAACTGGGGTGCAGGCCAGAGATGCAGGACTGGGGGAGGGGGCAGTGAGAGGGTTCACCAGAGGCAGAGTGGGGAGCAGAATAAACATATTTATTGAAATACACTGCTGAGGGGTGCAGCGGGTGAGACAGGAGAGATCTGCTGCACCATATGTGAGTTAGTGCCCTAGCTGGGGATCGAACTCAGGCTGTAATGGTGACAGCACTGAGATGTAAACCCTAGGCCTCCAGGGATGCCCCCAAAACTCCAAAGACCTTAAGAGGTGCTATCAGAAGGGCCAGTCTGTTCCTTGATGCCTGATGTTATTTATCTGGCCTCATTTCATGATCAGAAATTCAAGACACCCAGAGAAGGCCAAGGAGAAAGTGGAATGATCAAAAGGACATGAATTTGAGTTAGGAAATGAATATATTCAGAGTACAGTTACAGTAAAGATTGGAGCAAAAGCTAATTTGCCAGAAAGGAAAGGTTTGTGCATAGGCAGAGATCTAGATTGCTACAGATCAATGATTCTATATAGCCCCGCTTCCCCAAAAGGAAATACACACAGATGCCACATATGGTACAGATTTTTATTCTATAAAGCATATCTAGCTTATAGCCCAAGGTTAAAAACAAGCAAATAAACACAACCCATACCTGTTGAGATACAGTCAGGATTCTCATTTGCAAATAATAAAACTTATATTCAAAATGACTTTTAAAAAAGGAAATTCATTGACTCATAAAATTAAATATCAGTGGTTTCAGACAAGGCTGGACCTAGTGGTTTATTGTCATTGGGTATATTTCTACATGGTGGCTCTCAGCATTTCCACATTTACCTCTTTAGCAAGGAGTTTGGCAGAAAAGGAGTTTCCAGAACCCTCCCCCCACCTCCAGCAGTTTCTGTAAAAGTTCTGGAACTTGTTCTTACCGGTTATGACTTGGTCATGTGCCCATTCATTAACCAATCACTGCTGCTGGGGATACACTATTCAGATTGGCCAGGCCTGACTCAAGTGGTCTCCCTGGAGATTAACTCTGCTCTCCTGCCTACCCCACATCAACCACTTACACTTACACTGTTGCCAATATTGTAGATTAGAGGGAAAGCAGCTGGCAAATTCACCATTGACTATTTGCTGTGTCCTAGGCCCAGTACAAATGCTAAAAAAAGATATTATAAATAGGTCCAAAGTTTATCAGGTTGCAAACTCTCTTCATATAAATAATCTTATTTGACCCTGACAAGCACCACAAAATATTTTTATTATCACCATTGGCAGATGAGAAAAGTTATGCTCTGGAACCCACTTGAGTAGACCTGGCAATATGACCTTCAACTTGTTGGTCTGCAAATTCTGTGCCCTTTCCATGAGCCTTGTGTCTAGCTAGGTGAGAATATTAACATAAAAAAATTGAAATTCCTCGCTCATTCACCTGAAAGAGGCAAGTCAAAGACTAGATTTCAGTTTCTTCACTTAGGAACAAGACTTGAACTCCCCCCTCCCCTTTTTTTATTAAGTGCCATTGTTTTACATAATTGTTAATTTTTTGACAGTACAGGATGTCTCCCCTCAGGTGTGGTCCCTATAGCTCTCCCTCCATCATGGTACCCATAGTCCTCCACCCTAGTCCACTTTGTTCTCCCCCTACACCTATTCTTACCCTTCCTCCCTACTTCTGGATGTCTCAAATCTATGATCAGCTTTCAAGGGTTGGTTTTAAAGTTTGTCTTTGCTCCTTTGTTTGGGCTCTCTATATTCCACATATAAGTGACACCATCCAGTATTTATCTTTCTCCTTCTGGCTTGTTTCTGCTTACCAAATCCCTTCTAGCTCCATCCATATTCCTGCAAATGGCATGAGTTTATCTTTTTTATCGCTGAGTACTATTCCATTCTCTGTGCACGTGTGTGCACTTGTGTGTGTTATATCCTCAATCCACGCCTCTGTTTTTGGGCATTTAGGTTGTTTCCATAGCTTGATTTTTGTAAATGGTGCTGCAGTAAACATAGAAGTGCAGATTTCCTTTTGAATTAGTGTTTTGTGTTCCTTGGGTAAATACCTAGAATTGCTGGGTCATGTGGTAGAGCCATTTCTAGTCTTTTGAGAAACTTCCATTCCATACTGCTTTCTGTAGGGGGCTTGACCAGTCTACATTACCACCAACAGTGTAAGGGGTGAACCCCAAATTTATATTATATTTATTTATATTTATAATCCAACTATTGGGTTGTCAGAAAAGTCATGAAGTATTTTTTCTTTGTTTTTCAAACAAAAATGTATCATGACTTTTCAGACAACCCATATGTTCCCCTACAGTAAATCAGTACTTGAGTACAATGTAGAACTAATACCAACTATAGTTTATTGAGAACATACTATATACCAAGCACAACGTAGTGCTTTACAAAGAATATCCCATTTAATGTTAAAATAATTATTCCTGTTAGACAGCTGAGAAAATGCAAGTCTCAGAAGACTGCAGTGCCTTCACCTGGGTTACGTAGGAGTCAGAGTTTGAGCACAGCTCTTGCTCTGCTGTTCCTACTATGGAGAGATGAACAGGCCTAAAGTTTTTTATTTCAGTCACCAAGTGAATAGAATTCACTAGAAAACTGGGTCAAGATGGGTGATGAGAAAAGCATCAATCCCAACCTTTGTGGGAGTCCAGAAAAAGTATAATACAATTAGATTTCAGTCAAATTCCTGGTGCCTCAAAAGGCCTCAAACCCAAATAATGAGAAGCAAATAAGCAGGCTGACTCCAAGCTAACTCAAGAATATCATCTTTCAAAGATTTCCAAAAGTTGAAATGGACTAGGGTTTAATAGTCCAAGCCCGGTGGGGCTAGTTTGCTTTCAGAGGAATCTTGTGTTTCATTTGCTGCTCTAACTCACTCAGGAACGCCAACAGAACTTGGAGCGTCCTGAGTGGTTCCATCTGCAGACACCAACAGCCCAGCCAGAACCTCTGTGAAACAGGGCACACCGTCTCTCTCCCAACAGGTCCTTTCTCCTTTACCTCGTCAGCTTATTGTGAACTGGCATTTTTACATCACTGATAATTTTCAAGGAACCCATCTCGTGACACTACTGGCAGCTTTCAATTTATTAGGCTTATTAGCAAGTAAAACTGTCCTGAAAAGCCCAGATTTGCTATCTGGAAGATTCATTTCAGGATTGATTTAATGCAACCTGCCTCGAAGTTTATTTCACATCTCCAGGTTGGGACTAAATCACCCTTGTCTCGTTGATACCTTTAATATGATGGTTGGTGTTTGCAAAATAAGCCAGGCTGAAAAAGAATCTCAAGACTCTAGTCAATTTCCTTTTTTTTTTTTTAATGGACATGATAAAAATACTATATAACTTCACATGTCTGGGCGATTCTGGGTTTTTTTCTCTGCCTTCTTTGCTATCAATGATGTCATTTGACTATAAATAGTGGTAAATATATTCAGAAATGTGGTTCTTAGCTGTTGATTTGCAGCAGTAAGAGAGCACCCATTTCCTCTGGGATCACCACTCCGTATGAGGAGCTGATAACACCTGGCGCTCGGTATGACCAGTGTGAAGAAGCGGCATCCAGAAACATTCTGTCACTTCAGCCTTCTAGTCCTGATGCCCCAGCCAGCCATCAAACTTTTTCAAGATGAAGACTTGAACAGAACAAATCTGTTATTAGCAAATCAGCCAATAGCACTTACCAAGGGTTGTTACCCTCTGTTAGCGTTTATCACTGGGTCTCCTTTGACACTTAGCATTTATTGCCTGACAATTTCATTTAGCATTTATTTTATGTTGCCCCTCTGTATCTTCTCAAAACATGGATCCCAGAGTTAGTCCAGTCCAGATCAAATCCCGCCTCTGCCACATCCTTCCTGGGTAGGCGTGACTGTGTTGCAAACTCGGGCCACTATGTGAAATGGGGTAAAAGTAAGATAATAAAATTAAACTCAGTGATGTATGAAACCTCTCTGACAGAGCACCAAGCCTATGGAAGGGGCTTAATAGATGCTAACTGTTATGATTAGATTAATGTACAGATAATCATACTAATAGCAAAAAGCGTGCTCTTAGATGTTACTTTCCGTTCCATATTTCAGAGTGCTTTGCCTAAAAGTAGATAAGATGCATCCGTGAAAACTCTTCATTTAGAACATTTATGGAAAAAGATACATTTCCTTATGTATGTGTCCTAAAGCAAACTAGCAACCCATAGAGATGCTTGAGGCAGCTGCTTTATAGAAGGCGAGAGCTTAAAGCTGTCGAATGTGCTTTGGATGCTGGCTCTTTGTAGCAGCCTGTCTCACTCTGTCTTGTCTGCATTAGTAAATAGTCTAGCCAAGTCTTTCCCATAGAATATATTTAAGCCTTTCTGAATTAGCAAAACGTCCATGTTTCTGAAATGTGAGAATCCGCCAGTTTTGCTGTGTCCTTCCTGGGATAGGCTGTGTTCACCCCACATCAGTGCTGACTGGAATTCCAGGTCCACACTCCCATCTCTTCCCTGCAACCTGTGTTAATAGAGTAAGTCTGAGGCCTAGTGATGCCAGTGACAGTAAAGTGACATGTACAGTGACACCTGAAGAGTCTGCTCATCATTCCCAGCCTCACCTGTAACCGGCCTCGTCGTCCTCTTGTCACCCAGGTGACCCTGCCTGGCCTGCACCTGCTTTGTCTGCTGTGGGTTCTCCCTTACACTGTGTTTCTGGTTCCTTCTCCCCTCACAGTCCAGTCCTGTGTTCCCCTGGGTTTTATACACTGTGTGAGTACATGCTTTCTTGTCATCATCCTGCAGTGAATCAGGTGTGTCATGGCTTCTGTTTTGAATAAGACCTCCATGTTGGGCTCGAGTGGCTTCTATCGATGGTATAGAGAAAGGGATAGGGCAGAATAGAGAGAGGGGATTCAAAGTCAAACCACAGCACCTCCATATCCAGAAAGGGTTCTTCTAGGCTACCGCACTCAAATACCGTTTGTTCTAGAACACACGATTTTATCCCTGGCAGCAGCGGAATCCTGTCTCAATGTCTGTGTCCCTCAGAGGGGCCAGCACTGTGCTTGGTGCTATCTGTGTGCCTTTCACCTCATTCCTGCTGAAATGCCCTTTTCTCTCACACACTAAAGTCTGGTATTAAAATCAAACATTCTCTATAAAAGTCAGGTGCCAAAATCCATCTGTGTTTGATAGTTAAACACCTGCAGGGGGGTTTTAGCTCCCCTTTTTGCCTCGTATGTAGCCAAAATTCATCTGGTGCTCTCTCATTGTGGACAGAACCACAAATTTTTGTGACTTAGAAGTTCACCTTTCCTCCATGTATTTTATGCCTGTTTGTCAGAAAATTGTTGGGACATATTTGTTTCTTAGGATAAGAACTTTATTGCCAGATTCTGGGGAGGAAAATGTAATAAATATACAGATCAACAGTGTCTGTGATGTGAATGGCCCCTCCCTCGGTCCGGGACCACACGCACACTTGCATTCCAGAAGTCACAAGTCCATCTACAGTTATTAGGTTCAGGACCTTAGCATATACCTGATGCTCCCTTTCGCGAGGGAGAAAGATACTAATGATGGTTGTAACTGCTCTCATTTTCTAGAGTCTTTCATATACCAGGCACTGTGCTGGACATCCTGCTTTACTCTAATGCTCAAAACAAACAAACTGGAAAAAAATAGCTGATAAAATTCCCGTTGTTCAGAAGGGAAAGCCGACTGGTCTTGGGTCATACAGCTAGTGCGTGGTCAGTCTGAGATCCTTACCCACGTCTGTTATCTTCCTCCCCAAGCCCAGTGTCCCAGGCTCAGAAAATTCCAGAACCTCCCATCCAGCAGCACAGGCTAGTGCATCTTGGATACCACCTCTCCCAACCCCAACCCTCATCTCATCAGTCTGGTAGATTACACCTCCAAAGCATCATCGCTCCACCACTGAAGCCTGGCCTGCCACCTCCTAAATGATCCCCCTCATGCACTCTCCTTATCCAACCCACCTTCCATGTCTCTTCCAAAACACATCTCATCCCCTTGTGTTCTTGCTGAAAACACTTTAATGGTCCCCTCATTCTCTTAGGGTAGAAATAGTCCATACAGATCCCTGTGGTCTCACCCCAGCAGCATCACCACGCTCATCCCTTCAGGCTTACTACTCCACACACACTGGAATATTAAGGAATATTCTTTACCCGTCTAGGGTAGTGAACTTCCTAGGCCAAGGCTTCATGGGCGCTTCTCCCCTGACCTCACCCCAATTCTCCAAACCCCAGCTTAGGTGTCCTTTCCTCCAGGAAACCTTCTCTAACTGTATCCTTGCCCCATCTCTGCCTCTTTGTGATATAAACATTTCCATAGCATTAAACTCAGTTATCATTAAAAGTTATTGAATCTGGGGGCCTCCCCGGTGGCGCAGCGGTTGAGCGCTGCGCTGTGGAGCTGTCGGCAGCGGCGACGCGAGTTCGACGCCCGGCCGGGGAGAATCCCACATGGTGCGGCAGACCTCTCCTGCCTCGCCCGCTGCTCCCCTCAGCAGTGTATTTATGATCTGCCTGTTCTGCTCCCCAGTCTGTCTCTGGTGAACCCTCTTGCCGCCCCACGCCTCTGGCCTGTACCCCAGCTTGTATGTATAAATAAAATAAAATCTTAAAAAAAAAAAAAGTTATTGAATCTGTAGGTACCTCCATCAAACTGCAAGCTCAAAGAGAGCAGGAATTGCCTTTAAATTTTCACTATTGTAGCCCTACTTTCCAGCAAGGTACAAGCACCTAGTAGGTACTCAATAAATATGTGTTGATTTACTAAATGATGGCATGATTCCAAAGCCCTCTCCTTTGCCAAACAGCACCCCGCATCCCTTGACAGTCAGTGTCAGCGTGTTACCCAGTCTGGGAGAGGGTCACTGCAAGTCATCATGGAGCACAGACAGGCTGCAGTCTGCTGGGTATTCCACGTGCTCCAGACTACTCATGGAGATCATCACTGCCCCCTGAGAACATTCATTCTTTCTGAGCAGACACCATTGAATGGAAGGTCTATGCAATGACTACTTCCTCTGAATGGAAAGCTGTGGCCCACCAGGGGCATGTGAGAGAGCCAGCCCCATCGTTAGTCTTGGCCGAATAGTTGTTGGTTTCCCATTCAGAAGTAATAACATCTCAGTCCCTTGATGCCAGGGGGAAACTTTCCTTAGAATCTCTTTGTTCCATTTCACTAACTTCACATCCATGTGGGCCTGCCTCGCCCAAGCATCCCTAATTGTGTAGCGGAGACTAATTATAGCCATGGGACTCCAGTGCCTTTATTTGCTAGGCCAGGTTCATTTCATTGTTTGCAGTTTGCTTTCAGTCTCCTGCTTTTTTCCCCCCTTTGTTACCAGACAAATATAAACAGATTTGTTTCTTTCATGTTTGCCATCTTGGAAAGAATATTCTTTAAACAAAAATCAGACGCAAATACAAAGGATGCTTCTCAAAGAAACCACACCACAGGGTCTGTGCACACTGTGATGGGATTTCTCTGAATTTTGCCAGGGCCCTGGGAACTCAGCACAGAATGTCACGATTTGTGTCAACTTTCTCTTTCCTTACTACCCACCATAACCCTATACACCCTATATATGAAAACGCGATGAGAATTGAAATGCACTCAAACTTCCCTTTTGGCCAGACGTCCCGACCCAGAGTACTTTTCCATTTAGAAAGATCATTTCAGCAGTATGACACTAGGATAAGTGAGTGGTCAGTAAAGAAATGTTTCCGTTTTTTAATTTTCACATTTTAAAAAGACAGGTTTATTAGGAAAAGAGAAAGAGAGGCACCTGCTTTGTCACAGGCAGGCAGGAGAGCTGCCAGCAAATACATATTAAGGTGCCAGGGTGCCTTAAAACAAAGGAATGAACACATTCAGTAAAACAACAGAGTAGAGATGGTACCCCTGACTTACAGGAAGGAACTTTGTGGTTGTGCTGATAGGATAGAATCCAGAGCTAACCACGATAGGAACAAATCATTCCTGCAGGTTGATGCAGTTAAGGAAGGCTTCCTAGTGGAGGTGTGGCCAGAGGGCTTATGTAAATTGAACAAAGGTTCTATTTCAGGACTGGAGAGAGATAACCTGAATCTGAATCCCAACTTCACCACATTTTAACATATGAACTTAACATAGACCAAATTATTTATCCTCTCTGGGTCTCAACTTCTCTGTAAATTGAAAGATCTGCCTTATGGGTTATTATTTTTAATTGTTTTGTAGTCAAAGATATATATAAATAGAGCAAGCCCTAGGATAATGTTGTTTCATTGTAACATTAATAAGACTAAACCCAGCCAAAGTGGAACAAAATGCCCTTATTCAGGGGCCTGCTTTCATTATATCTTTTGCTTATAGTCACAGTTTCAAGAATCTATCTATGACATTAAATGAAGACTTTCGTTTTCTTTTTTGCCTGTGATTGTCTAAGTTTCCCGGCACCATCTGCTAAAGAGACTTTCCTTTCTCCATTGAATGATCATGGTTAGATTATCTATATTTGTGTGGGTTTTTTCTGGGCTCTCCATTCATTGGTTTGTGTTTCTATTTCAGAACCATGCTGCTTTGATTATTATTGCTACATAGTATAGTTTGAAGTCAGAGAACATGATACCTCCATTTTTCTTTTCTCTTAGGATTGCTTCGCTATTTGGGTCCTGTGATTCCATATAATTTTTATGTTCTTTTTGTTCTATTTCCTTGAAGAATGTTGTTGGAATTTTGATTGGTGTTGTGTTAAATCAGAAAATTGCTTTGGGACAAAGTGGATGGATCTTGAGGTGATTATACTATGTGAAAAAAAAATAGAAAGCAAAAAACTTATCAGATAATCTCATTCACTGACTATAAATAATCAAAGAGCAAAACAAGACAAATTCTTAGTCTCTATGTATCCTAGTTACCAAAGGGAATAAGGTAAGCAAGGGCTTGGAAGGGAGGGGAGGTGACAGGGTTGTGGCACTGCAGAGTTGGTGGAGGGGGAATGAGGCGCAATCATCAATGGGCGTGAAATTGAATTCCCGAATTATATAGTTACGTAAACTGTTGGCAAAGCAGTGAAACTTGAAATAAAAAAGTGAAACTTTACCCAGCCTGGCATTGTGCCTGGCCCACAAAAAGTATTCGAAAATAATCAGCTACTGTTTATTGTTATTTTAGTTCCTGTAACAGGAGTTCTTGCTCCACCTCTTCACAGGTCCTCTGCCCTCTCTAAACCCCCTGCCCAGTCTAAAGGGCTAACTTTACTTTTCTTTCAGGACTGAACCTGGATCTTGGTTCTAGTAGGAAGAATTTCCTGTGGCCCACAGCCTCATGCCTTTCTTATTGTCTCCATGTGCTGTCAGCCTGTCCTCTCCCAAGGCAGGCACTGACCTCTGCTTCTTCCCACAATAGAGTCAGTCCTTATTGAATGAATGATTGTATGAGTGAATGAGTGAGCAGGTGTCCTGTTTCCCAGAACCTGTAGTTTCTCTGTGGGCAGAAAAAAGGTGGATCTAAATTGTCTTGTTATTTAAGTAGAATCCCACCCTGCAGGGAAGGAAAGCAGACTTGGGTGACTCTAAATCATCAGTCTGTTCCGCTCTCCAATCTCTTCCCTCAAGCAGGAGCCTCCAATAGGTTAATTACTCCTTTGGGGAGTTCTTGGCTGCTAATTATGGCTGTGCCATCTGCCAGGAGGGCTTACCCACTTTTGTAAATGGATCTCTTTAGAAGATATCAGAGCTGCAATCCTGGAGGGCTTCCAGGAGGTAGATCGAGCCGCTTACCTCCTTAGAAATACTGCAGTTGTCATATTTGTCAGAACTCCAGAGCCAGGGCTTCCTGGGAGAGCACAGTGCAAACTCCTTCTCTGAAAGGGAGGGGATCAAGCAAAAAGCACCAGCTCAGCACCAAGCTCAATAAATATTGGCTGAATAATTAATGAAAGATAATTCCTCCTCACTTCTCCCCATTGCATCCTGACCAGGTTCATCCTCCTAAAGCATCTCTATTATCATTTCACTTTTCCACCAAAAGCCTTCCTCCCTGCCCCATTCCTTATGTGAAACCATCCAGACTGTCCTGTGGGCCTTTGCTGACTCCAGGGTCTGGCCCGGATTATCTTTGATTTCTCCCTCACTTTGCCCACATCCATGCATTAGGACCAGGCCCTGGACCCAAGTCTTGGTTTCAGCACTTACTAGCAGTGCTCATTAGGGGCAGGCACTTGGCAATTTGGAGCCTGGATTTCCTAATCGCTGAAAGGGAATCCTGATTCTTGTCGCCTCTGGTGATTGTAAGAATTAATAGAGAAAGCTGGTCAGAAACAATCAGTGAATGGAAAAGTTCTTTTTAATATGCTGGTGATTGTTAAATACCTTCCCCCTTCACCCCTATTGCTCTGTTTAACACCCTTGCACATCTTTGCCCTGGTTTTTTATTATTGTTAATATTATTTATGTCTTTTACATTATTGTGTATTCCCCGTGGGTTACCCACCACCGATTCACCCATGAACCACACCACAGTCCCCCGTGCTCTTTTCTCCCCCGTTTTGAGCCCTTATCCTCACCCTGCCTCACTAAATGTCTCACTCTCATTTGGTTCCCCTATATTCCTGCTATAAGTAAAACCATTCGATATTTTTCTCTTTCTTTCTGGCTTATTTCGCTTAGATGACCCCTTCTAGTTCCATCCATGTTGCTGCGAATTGCATGTGTTTATCTTTTTTGATTGCTGAATAGTATTCCATTGTATATATGTACCACACCTTCTTGATCCAGTCATCTATTTTTGGGCATCTGGGTTGTTTCCATATGCCCTGTTTTTTTGCTCACTCTATTTTCACCCCTATCCCATGAGGTTCTCTTTTTTCATTGTTAGTGAGTTTTGTCACCTCTCTAAGCCAGCAGTCCTCCCACATCGCCTGGTCTGCTTGATGGTATGATTCCCAGATTTAATAATTACTCTACAGACTGAGCTCTTGCTCTTAGCCAGGCTGCTGCATAAACCTGGGCAGGTTGCACAGTGTTCAACAGTAGGGGGCACTACTCAGATAGTACTCTGTGTGGCTAGATACATGCATGGGTTTTGGTTTAGACGTGCCTGACCTCCCTCCCCGAATTCTCTTAACAGCCCTGGGAGACAGGTGCAGATATGCAAACAAACTGAGACCAAGTACCCCGCAAGAATGTGGAGCAGTTGGGCTCTAACCCCCAAGCTTGTTCCTTTCAAGTTCACTGGATTCAATATACTGCTCAGTGGGGTGTCCTGAGTGATTGTTAGCCCACATCACATGGCAACAGTTCCTGTTCTTTCTGGCTCCTTGTAAGGAAATGACCCAGGAATAGAGAGGACTTAGAGAAGGAACCCATACAGATGTATCTCTTTCCCCTCATCCCCTTTCTTTCTTTCTTATCTGGTTCAGAAGAATAACTTGAAAATCGATTTGACTTCTGCCAAAAAGGAAACTGTTAGAAATATGGTGGAGAGCTAGGATTTGAGGCTGAATTCAGGGAAATGGTCCCCACAGTCATGGCCACCTGCCAGGAAGTTCCCGGCATAGGGCAGCCATGCTCTCCTACAGCAGCAGCCTCCCTCTCCCACATCTGTGGTTCTCAGTGATAAAGTCTAGTCATCTGATCTCATCATATCTGAACACCCCCACCCCCACCATCCCACCAAGAGCATCATGTTGGCTACAGACAGAGTTCCCTACCCCACAGTTCTGTGGCTCAGAACGCAAGTGTCAGGGAGTGTTTTAAAGTCTGTGTCCGGCACCTGGATCCGTGGTGAGACCATCTCCAGGAAGATATTAAAGCAGAAGTTGTGAGGGGACCTCAAGGAGTCATCTCAGACCAGAGTGTCCTGAGTGGTTGTCACTGGGCAGCAGCTTGTGCAAACAGACACCTGCACCTCAAATCACTTCCAGCCACAAATCACTGCTTCATTCATAGACACTCACTTAGCAGAATGTCTTCACTGTCAAAGCCAGAAGCTGGACCTGCAGAATGAAATCCCTGACCATCCAGTGCCACCCCAACCCACACAGCCTAGGTCACATCTCTGAGTATTTGCTTGCAGACGCGCCATCCTTTTCCTTACCTGAGGGAACTATTATAAGAACTATGTACTTTTGACTTGAGAGATTTTTTTGGAGGAGCAGGTGGGATCAAGGTCCCTTTCCCATTTTAACTTTAGGCTCAGTGATACCAGGAAACATACCTTTATTTTGCCCACCCCTCTATTCCCAGATCCTACTATAATATCTGCACATAATAGATGTACAAAAATAGGTACTGGATGCATGGGTAGGTGGGTGGATGGTTGGATGGTTGGATGGATGGAAGGATGGAAGGAAAATGGAGGATGAATGATGGATGGATGGAATGTGGAGGTTAGATGGTGGGGGCATGGATGGAGGGTAGGTGAATTATAAATGAATGAATCAATGAGTCAATCAGTTAATCATATGTTATTTTAACTCCCTCATCATGGATGTATTTTTTCTCCAAAAAGGCAACTGCCAGGTAAGAGGATATCTAAACT
The DNA here is from genome assembly GCA_004024925.1 of Scalopus aquaticus. Lineage (NCBI taxonomy): Eukaryota > Metazoa > Chordata > Mammalia > Eulipotyphla > Talpidae > Scalopus > Scalopus aquaticus. Next base: position 145,708 of record PVIJ01000411.1, read on the forward strand.
CCATATATAACATAAGAGAAAGGGCACAATGAAATTATGTGGTCTTTCTCTTTTTTGTGTACCTTTTCAGCAGTCGCTCTGATGTGCCTGGGGAGTTTGATCTGTGCCCGCATTTCCTCTGCTGAATCATGGGCAGGACCAATAAGATGATCAGCAGGGTTCTCCAGGGCTCTCCCTGATGGGGGCATGGAGGTCATTGACCCAGGGCTGGTTGTCAGGAGTTGATATTTGCAAAGGGAGGCAGTGACATTGTCAGGGCTGTGAGAGTCCAGGAGGCTCTGCAGGTTCTCTGTGGCTTTGTGGCAGCCATGCTCTGAAATAGGTCTCATCTTCCACGGGACAAAATGTCCACAAGTTGCCGCCATGGAGGCACATCACTCACAGTATGTGGCGCCATGAAACAGGACAGAGGACTCAGTGTTGGGTAGATCAGGTCCTCCAGGACTGCTAGTGTAAGAAGTTCTGGAACTGGAGCTCAGCAACTCATGTGAACTGAGCAGCAGGTGTCAGCACCAAGGCTGTTTCTAGACACTAGAGGATTAGAACAGTGCTGTAGACCTCCTTGTGAACTGGCATAAGAGCAGGAACGCTGCTTGGATCTCATGGAGAACTTACTGTGTGCCTTATGCTCAGCGCAGCCCTCGTATGCTCCATCTCCTTGGAGCCTCCCAGCACCTCAGATGCTGTCGGAGGGGCCATCTCAAGTGGACACGGGGAGACGAAGGCTGTGAAGTTTGGGTAATGGACTCACGGTCACATGGCTAAAGATGGCAGAGTCCATACTGGAACCAGGTTGCCTGACCTGTGAGCCCCAAACAGTAAACCAGTGGGACTCCAAGAATGTCGACCTCTTTAGTTGTTTCCATAAATGTGTGGTCATACATTGCTTAGTGGGCACTTGGGTCAAAGCTGGACCACATACATGGGGGTCCCAGTGGCTATCCCATACAGCCTAGGTATGCAGTAGTCCAGACCTTCTAGCCCAGACACTCTGTGATGTTAGCACAATGACCAAATCACCTCCTGCTGCATTTCTTAGGATGTATCCCTGTGGTTCGGAAGTGGGTAACTACAGATCATCTCTTCAGCACACCTGCATAGAAAACATTTAAAAGGGTTAAAGGCCTCTATACTGATGACCCTCTGTATAGCAGATGGTTCTTTTCTTTAGGCAAAGATGCAGCCATGAGCTCTCAAAGCTGAGAAGGGCCCTTAAATCCCAGCTCTCGCCCCTGTAGGTGTTGTTTAACTGGGGAATGCCCAGGAATCAACTGTCATTCCCCAGCGATGCAGGTGAACCTGTGTAACACAAACCAGGACGCTCTTTCAGGAGAGTAACCCATGTCACAGCCCCTGGGCTCACTACCTGTGACCCTCCACACCCACTTTCTTTAAGTGTAGACCCCAAGTCCAAAAGTGGATATAGTTCCCAGGCAGGGACACCCCACAGCATGAACAAGCCAGAGCCTGACCTTGAGGAAGCATCCTCCAGCCCACAGTGAAGGCCAGCCACGGCCACTTCCCAGTTGTCCAGATTCCACAGCAGCTTATTTCCGCTACAGGCCGGAACTAGTGTGGACTACTAGACAGTCTTCCCAGGCATCTCACCTCCCCCACAGGAGCCAGGCTCTGTGTGTCTGCACTGCACAGATAGACTTCCCGAGTAGACTTCAGATAAATAACCTGCCAGTCAGCAGAGACATCTGTCCCTCCAGGTTCACTGGGGAGTTTAATCCCCTGAAGTCTCATTGCCAGTTGTACCCAATTGCCCCCCACTCTCTTCTTGGTCCCATGCCCACCTTGGCTCCAGAGTATTCCTGGATTCGAATCCTGCCTCTACCACTGTTTCATTGCCCACACAGTTTTGGATAAGTAGGTTAGCTGCCTGTGCCTCAGTTTCCCTGTCTGTGGAATGAAGGTCATGATACCACTTACAGGAGATCATGGTGATAAAATTATTTAAATCAGATCAGATGTTTAACACAGTATGGGGCACATAAAGCCCCCAATAAATGTTAGTTGCTGTTATTATAACAGCAATAATAATCATAATGATCCCTATTCTAATTGGAGGACATTGGGTGGGGCTGGCAAGCACCAGCTGCGGTAACCTGGTACAGGTGACCAACCTCTACCAGCCTTGGTTTCCAAACCTGTGAAATGGACACAGTGAGAGAACCTCATTCACAGACTTGTGAGAACTGAGTAAATTCTAAGAACAGTGCCTGACAATCAGAAGTACTCACCAAGTACTTGCCATCATACTATCATTATTATTAATATTTTAATGAATAATTTATTACTATTTATTATTGGGCCCGGGCCCATGATCTTTAACTTAATGTAGAGATTCTTATGCTCAGAATCAAGTGCCTCTGACGTTGAGGTGCTTAGATAATCTCAGCATGGGTGACTCAAACCACCCAAAAATTATTGCCCATTTCCCAGCTTTCTGCCAGAGATGATATAAAGAGAAAATGAGAAAACAGGTGTGAAAGTGCTTTGACTCTAAAAGTTCTATTTTAAGTATGACCTAAAATACTCATTAGATTCACTCCTGGCTGTTTAAATGTTAAAAAAAAAAATTAAGAATTTCTCCAAAGGAGAATGTAGAATGTCAAAATGTAGAATGTCAAATTACATACTTCTAGAAAGACTTGAGCATATGCAAGGGGACAGGAAGTGGCCCACTGGGCCAGGTTTCTAAGCCAGGGGAGAAAAGCTGATACACAGCAGCCTCTCTTGCCCTTGACCCAAAATCCAGACCTTGCCAGAGACCCTGGAGTGACACAGAATGGCATGGAATCGAGGTGCTCATTCTTTTTTTCTCTCTACATTTTTTTTTTTTTAAGTTGAGGTAACTTGGGTTTCGACACTGTAAACATTTCAGGAGTACAGCTTCACACTTCAACAAATGTATGTACCACACTACACCCACCACCAAAGGTCTAGTTACCATCTACCATCATCCACTTCACCCACTCCACCCATACCCCTGACCCTTCCCCTCTGTAACCACCATCCTGTTATTAGATCTAGGGTTTGTTTCTGTTTGGAGTGTTCATTGACTGTTCCTCTCTCTTCCACATACAAATGAAATCTTATGGTATTTGTTTTCCTTTTTCTAATTTATTTCACTGAGCATAAACCCCTCCGTTTCCATCCATGATGCTGCAAATGGCAGAATGTCATCTTTTTTTTTTTTTCTAATATCGCTGAGTAGCATTCCACTGTGTATATTGACCACACCTTTATCCGATCATATCTAGAATGGCTGTTATCAAAAAGACAAGAAACAGTGTTAGTGAGGATATGGAGTAAAAAGAACCCTAGTACACTGTTGGTGGGAATGTAAATTGATGCAGCCAGGATGAAAAATAATGTGGAAGTTTCTCAAGAAATTAAAAATAGAACTGCCATATGACCCAGCAATTCCATCTGGGTATTTATCTGAATATGAAAATACGAATTTGAAAAGTTATGTGGACCTCTCTGTTCACCACAGCTCCATTCACAGTAGCACAATTCACAATAGCCCAGACATGGAAGCAACCTAAGTGTCCATTGATGGAGAAGTAGATAAAGTAAAGTGCTCATTCTTTAAATCAATGTTTTCCAAAGAATGATGGTCAACATAGCTATGAAAACGCTTTTGAAAACATTTATTATTATGAATTTAATCTGTAACAGAGAAAAATATAATTAGCACATTAAACTCTTGACTTAACTGATATTTCCATTTTTCCTCTTTAAATGATTGTTTAAATGTGAGCCAATTTAAGGGAAATATAAGTAATTATGACAAAATCTTGAAGGTGGAAAAAAAATGACAAAATTTGGAAAATGCCACATTAAACAAACCTTTCCCAAGCTCCTCTTATTTGCCAAGTACTCTCCTGGGTACTGGGAATGTCACAATTAATAATGTATGATCCCTGGTTTGAAGCTCTCTATCCAGTACAAGAAATAACCACATCCACACTCACTGTAAGGCAGTGTGATAGGCTATGTGCTAGCAGTTTAAGAAATTGCAAATCAAACCAGACAGAAGGGTCCGTTCTGCCAGGATCACTGAGAATGGCTTCAGAGAGGAATGGCATTTGAACCAAGTACTGAACATGGCTTGGTCATCCATTCACCACCAGGTACTCAGTGCTTCAGCCAACAACGTCCGTCATGTCACGGAGCTTACATTCTTCAAGCAGGAGAACCAAAATCCTACCAATTGAGGAAATACATTATGCAAAGCGTTGACAAGTGTCATGCAGGAAATGAACTCTAGAATAAGGATGGTGGAGCTGTCAGAAAAATTCTGTGAAGAGTGAAGTTGAAACATAAATAGTAAAAACCATTAGCCATGGGAAGAGTGGCACATGCGTGTCCCAAGCAAGAAAAGAGCACAGGCAGAAGAACACCTGGGGTGTTCTAAGAACCGAAGTCCCAGAGTGACTAGAGAACAGGGAGCAAGATGGTACAAGGTCCACAAGCAACATCACAAAGGCTTGTGGGACACAGCAGAGCTTGGATTTGATTCTAAGAAAAAATTTCAGAGATATCTGCATCCCCATGTTCATAGCAGCATTATTACAATATCAAAGAGTTAACCAACCTACATACCCCTTGATACATGAATGGATAATGAAGATGTGGTCTATTTAGACAACAGAATACTATCCAGCTAAAAAAAATAAAAAGGTGAATCTTGCTATTTGCAATATGATTGGACCTAGAGGGCTTTCTGCTAAGAGAAATAATTCAGATGGAAAAAGACAAACACCATTTGATCTCATTCATGTTAAAGATAAAGGCAAAAAACTAAAGAATGAGCAAAACAAAAACTAACTCAGACTATAAGAACGAATAGTGGTTACTAGAAGGGGAGGGGAGAAAGGGGGAGGAAACAAGTAAAAGGAGTCAATTGTATGGCAAAGGGCGGACATTAGACTTTTGGTGGGAAATGCAATATAGTATGTGCAGATACTGATTTATAACCTGTATACTTCAACTAAAAATTATGAATGAATGAATAAAATAAACTGGGGAAAGTCATGAGAACGAGGATTGTCTAGCAGACATGTAGGGAAACAGACACTTCCGGTCTAGAGGGTGGTTGGAGCTAAGGCCCAGAGACGTGAAAGGACACGATGTGCTTCAGGACTGGCCAGGATACTTGATGGCAGGAAGAGGCACTGGCGGGTGGAGGAGTGGGGGTGATGCTCCAGCAGCAGTGGGGAGTCCTGCGCTCTAAGTAGTGAACATACCACCAGGTACCTGGGACTTCATATTTCATTTTAACTGTGCAGGACACATAACATAAAATTCAATAGTGTTAAGTACCTTCACATTGCTGTGCAGGCAATATTTCCAACACTCTTTTCATCTTGTAAAATGAAACTGTACCCATTAAACCACAACTTCCTACTTGCCCACCACCCCTCAGATCCTGGCAACTACCTCATGTAAATGGAGTCATGCAGTGTTGTCTTTTTGTGCTCAGTTTACTTCAGTTAGCATTATGTCCTCAAGCCTCATGCATGTTGTAGCAGGTATGAGAATTCCCCTCCTCCTTAAGCTAAATAGCAGTCCGTTGCACGTATAGACCACGTTTCTCCATGCCTGTGTTGCTGTTTGGGTTCCTTCCCCCCTTGGCTACTGTGACTAATGCTGTTATGAACATGAGTGTAGAGACATCTCTTCCAGACTCTGATTTCAATTGTTTTGCTTGTATACCCCAAGTGGAATTGCTGTATCATAGGATAATTGCTTTTTAACATTTTGATGAACCACCATACCATTTTCCACAGCAACTGCACCATTTTACATTTCCACCAGCAATGCACAAGGGTAGCATTTTCTCCAAACCCTTGCCAATACATTATTAAGAAATAATTTTTAATAACAACCATCTAAAGTGTACGGTGTGGTATCTCGTGTGTTTTTGATTTTCATTTCCCTAATGATTGGTGATGTTGAATACCTATTCATATGCTTGTTGACATTTAGTATGTCTTTGGAGAAAAGTCGTTTTGAGATTTTTGTCCATTGGGTTGTTTTTGCCGTTTAGGTGCATAGACTTTATCTTTCCAGCAATGACAAGCTGAAAGGTTCTAGCAGGGCATTAACTCAGTTAGACCCAGACTGTAGAAATACAGGTCTGGCAGCAAGACAGATGAATTTGGAGGGTGAACACACAAGCAGGCCTCCCAAGAGTTGGCTTAGTGGTGATCCAGCTGACAATGAGAAGAATCGGAACTAAAGCAGTGGAGATGACTAACTGATTAATTACGTGTACTCCAGAAAACTCTGGTCCCCCACATTGGAGATGTGTGATCTTGCCAAGAGAAATGACCTCTTTCTCAGGACCTCATACCCACCCTTCCCCCACAACTAGCTAGATAAATTAAGCCTTCCTGCTCCTCAAAGATTAAGTCTTGGAGCTTTATGATGTTCTTGAATTCTGAGTCAGTGGTCCCAGAGAAAAACACTGTCATCATTGAGCCCCCTGTTGGGTGAAACATATCCTGTGGAGGCCATTTTCTGAATGGTGAGTGAGTTGCTGGAGAAGCTGGCAGATTACAGATTCTACCCAGCCTGGTTCATGGCCAACCCTTGTCAGCTGACTTTTAATCAGTTTTCCAGCAGCTGGCTGAGCTCTGAAATGTGTTGTTCTGTAGGAGGAAGACCAAGGCCTCACTTGGTTGCTGCCTTTAAGTATATAACAAGTGACATTCTCTTTCCTTGAATTGGAAAAGACAATGAGCCTTAGAGTTGGCAAATCTGGTCTTGCCTTTGGATCTGAGCATTCCACTTTTGGAAACTTGGATTATGTTTCTCTAAACCAAGGAATCAGCACTTTCCTATACTGCAGATATGGGGAAACTAAAGGCAGCACTTCCTAGGTTCTCCTATAGCCAGGGATTTGGGGGTGATGGAATACCAGCTGTCTGGTATGATGGTACAAGGCTGGAATGCAGAACTGAGTTAGGTGGGAAGAAAGGACACCTGCCAGAGAACTGTCTTGATGGTATGGCTCACATAGCCATGGTGAATCCCCACATGGAGGCTAAGATGGTCTCTTCTGGAACTAACTATTGAAACCTGCCTCCCCAGCTTGTGCATAATAGCATTTCTGGAGGCTGGTGAGTCCCACAGTATCACTCCTGAGCTACTCCATAGTTATATTCTGGAGCCTGCTGTTCCTGCTCATCCAACACATTTCTAAGCATCTAACCTCATTTACTGCAAAATTGATAGATCCTTACAAAGTCATGAGTGTTCCTGCTTAAACTCTCTAAAGTGCCTCAGTTACTTGCGGCTGATCCCAGAGTGGTTTGCACAGTGTAGGAAGACAACACAAAATAATGAGTAGAGAGTCCTGGCTCCTATGGGATGCTCCATAAACACTGGTTGACTCTGAATCTGAAATTGGGACTGACCTTCACCTTGGGGAGGAAGCCACCACTTTTTTTTACGATGGGATCTCAGGGATGCAAGGAAGGAATTTCTGTACATTTTTCCCCCTCTACACTGCAAAATCTTCCAAACTTCTTTTTGATCTTTGGAAGACTTTTTAAAAGGGAGGGGGGGATCCTTTCTCACTTAGAAATAAGATTGAAAACTCAAATGTCTCAGTGTTCATTATACTGACTGAGGCTGAAGGGAGGTACAATGGTTAAATTGAGTTTCCTTTCCTAAAAGGTTTTGAGCAAGAAGGAGTAAGAGTTGGAGCGTACTGGATCCCCAACCACAGGCGGAGAGATATAGAATACAAGAATGGGAAGCCAGATAGAGGAAAGGAGTCTAAACAACCTGTTCCCCAGAAACACAGGGAATCAGGATCCTCCATAGGCTACGCCAACACATATCTCCTTAGCACATCCTGTGGCCCCTTGAGCAACAGGAACCTGCCAGAATGACAGAGGGGCCCAGAGCAAGGGTATCAGTGTTGTGAAGAGAAGCTGGAGAGGAGGGCAGGAGTCAGGCCAGGCTGGGCCACATGGACCATGTTAGACACTCTTGTCTGGTCTAAGAGTTGGCAAGCTTTTTTTTCAAGGGCCAGTCCATCTGTCAAAACAACTCAACTCTACACAAAAGCAGGCCTCAACAGTCCCTAAGTGAGCAAGCCTGGCTGTGTTCCTATAAACTGTATTTTGGGCAGCAGGCTGCATTTGGCCCACAGGCCATTGGTTAGCCTGGTGTAAGGACACTGTGAGTAGTCTCTAAACAATATTTTGGAAGGGGGTTACCTAATCATATTTATGTTTGTGAAAGAGCCCTCTACTTTAGAAAGTTGATTCAGAGGGAAAGCCAGGAAAATGTGAAGGTAGGCAAGGATGCTGCCAATGGAGAGAGAAAAAAGTGGATTCCACAAATACTTGGGAATAAAAATGATAGAACTTGGTGATTGCTGGGATATAAGAATTAAGGAGATCGAAGCATCAAAATGGCAACCAGGACTCTGGCTTCTTGAGAATATTCTCGAGATCCACTTGTTCACCTTTCTTTCTTCCATCTAACGATGTGTTCAGGTAAACCACTTCTCCGAAACAATCCAGGTTTTTCTCTTCCATTTAGGGATTCACTACCACTGTCCCAGTCATAAAGGCTCCAGCTGGCATTGTTCTTCACCGCTTAGCCACTTCCCCAGCCTGCTCCCATCTAATTAAGCACATGGTCTGTCAACCCAGCTACTCGTGCACAAATTCCTTGCTTTCCACAATTTCTAGTTCAGAAAGCCAGACTTTTGGTGTAACTTGCTCAGCTAGCAAGGGAATCTCAAACTATTAGTCTGAAGCAATTCAGAGGTTAGGATAGTAGGACTTCCCTTGTCAAGAGGCACCCAGAGTTTTTTACTCATCCCCAGAGGTCCACCTTAGCTGAGGCCCAGACCGCGTACAATGAGTGTATCTTCCTTATTAGTTTGTACGTCACTTCCTGACCAAATTTCACACGTGCCTGCCTGCAGACCTTTGATGCTTGTTTTTGCCTTCAAACTGAAGCTCATGTCCCTTAGCCTGGTGCGCTGACAGCTGCCATTGCAGCCCAGCCCCCTCTAAGACCTTCATGTCTTCCCCTTCAGGACCCCTCTGTCTTATCCTGTCCCTTCCTTTCAAATGTACCATGCATATTCCCAGCTAGATGGTTATTAACTCACATCAGTTCCCACAGTGTGAAGTCTTGTTCCTTGGCTTACTGACACTGCATGGGAGGACCTACTTCTCAAAACCTCCGCTTGCTCATCTGCAAAATGGGTTTCATTTCATTCACTTTATAGTGTTGGTATGAGTGTTAGCAGAGAAAACTTACATACTGTATTTAGCATGTGGCAGATGTTCAGGAACTAGAGTTTAAGTCATTAAACAAGTATTTATGGATATGGTACTTAGAATAGTGTCTGGCGTATAGTATGTGTTTAATAAAACTTTCTTTTTGAACTTGAGGAAGAATCAGGCAGAATGCATGCACTGTTCTTCCCTCTCCTTGTCACTGCATCATGATCATAGTCCATCTGAGGAGACTGAATGCTACCTGGGTGGGTTAGATAGGCAGGTTGGAGCTGAAACAGCAGGAGATGCAGCCAGAGGGAGGAGGTGGGCACAAATGTGTGCATTTCCCAAAATCAACTTCTAATTTTTAATTTTTCTAATGGCTCATCTTTATTCGAGATGTCAGGCTGACATAACTCTTTTAATAAAGGAGAACTAATGCATTCATTTCTCCCCCTCCCTTTCTCTACATCAGCAAGGAACTGATGCAGTGATGTATATCACCCTTTTATTTTAATTAAGTATATAGCGGTGAGAGCCTTGTAAAAATGTTGCCAAAAGAGAAATGCTTTAATGGATGTGAACTTGAGGTTGGCTGGTCCCATATATCTTTACTTCATAAAATTGCCCTCTTCATCTTGCACGTGAGGTGAATGGTTGATCCAGGGCGCATCTGAGTGGGAGAGTGAAGGGAAGAGTAGGATTTGGGGACACTGAGAAGTTTGGGATTGTTAAGAGTGCCCAAGAAAAGTGGAGTGAGAGGAACACGGAAAAGGAGAGCTGTTTACGATATGCTCACGTGCAGAGAAATGTCCTCTTGGATAGAGGTCCTGTCATTTCTCCTTCCGTGTGTCAGGTGACAGACAATGTCACAAATACAGATTCACAGAAAAAGAAAAACCTAGGCTTTTAAATCAGAGTACTGGTTTTTAAACTCAAGTAATCTGAACCCAGTGGTTCTGCATTCAGTGGCAAGCTACTCCCACTCTGAAGGACCACGGCCACGTCTTATGACAGCAAGCTTGAAACTAGTCTTTCTGTAGGTTATAAATGAATGAATGAATGAGTGAATGCCATATGTTCATAGTAGCTGATCTATCAGTCAGTGCAGTGCAGCCTGAGAAACTTCATGGATGGTGTTTATGATTCCTATTTAAAAAAAAAAACATATATGAGAGAGAGAGAGAGACTCAGTTTAAATATGTCAGAAAAAGACAAACTCACTGAAACAAAAGAGGATTTAAAGGGAAGACATTTCACCCACATCCAGAGAAGTCAGTTTGAACCAGAAGATGGAGCGAAAAGGCAGCAGCAGTTTGGAATTAATGCAGAAAGAAGCTCCCTGAATGTGAATACACTTGATTCACAAGGGCTGGAAAGGTGCATTAAAACTGAGTAAGTGAGCCCTAGCCCCACAGCGGCATCTGTATTCCCTCTGTGCAGCCGTGATGGTCTTGGTGGTGAATAATTCATTCTAAGATTATCCTCCCTGCCTCTAGTTAAGTTGTTGCTCTTGCTTGTCACAAAATGGGTTTGAGACTGTTGTGATTCCTTAAGTGTGAGGTGTCTGAAGAGGGGTTTAAACAATCCTGTGAAGTTCATAGATAAGGGGCCCTCCACAAATGGGAGCAAGTGTGGCCCAGCCAGAGGCTCCAGCCTGTTGAAATCTTTGATTCCCAAAACATAATCCTAATTAACCAAGCAAAGATGTTTATCTTCCCCAAGAGCAGAGCTCACTTCTTTACTTGTACCCTTTCATTGTGCTCTCCTAGAATTCTCCCCAACTGGCATCAGATACCCTGAAGTCCATTATCCGCCAGAATCAAGGTCATTGTTACAGAGGGTTTACTGTTCAGGAAACTCCAGGGTCTGGAGAACCCTGCTAGAAAGAAATGACAGTCACTTGCATACAGAAAGACTCAAAAATCTATTTGATTTTAACACCTCTAAATCACTTGGTTAATATATACTGACTGCTGACTTACGTGCTGGTCAAAGCAAAGTCCTTGTATAGGAGAAGAAAGCAGATTAGAGACTATCTAGTTGAGTGAGTCACCAAAAATGTAGCATGGAAGCAGGTTCTTTGCTTGTGTCTTCCCACTTCTATCAGTAAGGGTGTGGCATTAAATAATTAATGTATAGAGTCCAAAATGTAATCTTTCATCATGACTGTTTTGAAAAATTTAAGTACTTGGTGTTATTTAACCTGGAGGGAGGGAGAAAAACCCTCAAATGGGAGTGATTTGCTCTTTATTAGATAGGGGCTTTTTTAAAAGTTTTTACTTATGAAAATAATATTGTTCTTTGTTTTTTAAATATCACATAAAACCTAATCTTACAACATAGAAGTCCCTCTGCTCTTCTATATTTTTCTCAATAGAGGTAGCAAAACTTCCCAGAACTTTCTCTGCATAACAAGTGGAATCAGACTATAGTACTGTTTGGAAATTTGCCGCTTCACTTAACAATATATCATGAATGTTTCCATGTCAGAACATAACTTTTTAAATCAACTGCATGGTGTTGTCTAGTTGCACTGGAATTTAGTTGAACATTAACCAGGTAATCATTGATGGAGATCGAAATTGCTTCTAATATTTCTAAGACTCTGCCTCAATAAATCTGCTCGTTATCTTTGCACATTTCTCTGAGTATATCCATGAGATAAATAACTACAAGTGGAAAAGCTGGGGCAGAGGGCGTGACCACTTCCTATTTGGATATATACTGCCAAATGCTCCTAGAGAGGATGGTTTGATTTTGTTCTGAGAAGGATGCTGTTATGCCTGCAGTACATTTTTTTTAAAGATTTATTTATTTATACATACAAGCTGGGGTGCAGGCCAGAGGCTTGGGGCGGCGAGAGGGTTCACCAGAGACAGACTGGGGAGCAGAACAGGCAAATCAGAAATACACTGCTGAGGGGAGCAGCGGGCGAGGCAGGAGAGGTCTGCCCCACCATGTGGGATTCTCCCTCGCATCGCGCACTGCCGACAGCTCCACAGCGCAGCGCTCAACCGCTGCGCCACCAGGGAGGCCCTGCAGTACATTTTTAATACACGAAACCTGCACAAAATTAAAACCATAGTTGTTTGGGCCGGAAAAAAAAGTACAACTTAGCCATCCATGTATAACCTTGAATCCATCCCTAGGTCATCATGTCACCTTTTCTAAAAAGAGTGGTCCCTCCTCCAAGCAGGGATGCTGCCCTGTACAAAGATGCTTAGAGAGGTCCTCGCCCTGCCTCCTAATTGTCCCTGAACCCAGACTGGGGAGAGCTGAATTCTTCCAACTGACCATAATTAAAGGCAAGTGCAGAGAAGTGTTTGGAAACACAAATGGGGTTCACTAGCCTCTTATAAAATATCTTCTAAAAGCTCTCACCTTAGTTCAGTTGTTGACAACTTAGTTGGAGCTTCAGTGACAACTGATATACGAACTTCCTGTACCAAAGTACGACGAGCCCCAGGGACTCTTTACATTTCATTTTCTTTTTTCTTTTGCCCAAGTCAGAAGATCAGGCAGAAATGCATATATGTAAGATGAATGTGGTACACAGTTGAGATTTCTCCTGCTAGGAGTCTCTCCACACCTTGAATTTTGGACTCTCAAGCCGTTTTTAAATGTGACTTCATTTTTCTTCCCTGTCATTACCTGATTTCATCTGAACATCTCAGCATGTGGTTCTCTTTTCCCTTAATTCATTAGATTTGGCATTGCTGTTTATTATATCAGTGTGACATCTGTCTAATATAACTTCTTCGAAGCACCGGGATGCTAAAAAAAAAAAAAGGATTTAACTCTTCAGGACTAACTGGAAACTGTTTAAATTTATAGAGGTGACTTTGGCCCTTTGTAGATCTTCCTCTAGATAGAAATATATTTGTAATCAAAATGATAATCCATATTCCTTCATTCCCCAGCTGAGATGAATGGAAAAAGACTTGGGGAAAGGCTGAGCTATTTATTCACAGATTGTTTAAAGTCAGAGTTAGTCTGTCTTGGGAAAGAAGATTGTATTAGCTTGATAAAGCTAACCCTTTCAGCCCTGGGGGGGGTTGGGGAGAGGGATTACACAACAGTGCTACAAAGGTTTCCTTAGCTTCTTCAAAGAGGAATTCAATTTGAACACCCACAACCTTCCTTATGGAAGGGGCTGCTTTATATGGACATAAAAGCAATACTGAACTCTTCTTTTTGTTGTTGGGAAACAGGAGACATAACAAACCCCAGGATTGAGAAGGAAGGCTGGCAGGGAGCCACAGGGTGGCTGAGCTGTGGCCATCTTTCTTCAATACAGACAAAATCTTGTAAAAAAAAGAAAAAAGAAAAGCAATTGTCATTACTGTCTGCAGCAAGATGTGCCTTGTTCAGAGTTTTCTTAGGTTTCTTCAGCATGAAGTATCAATAAAAAGTAAATAGGGGCATGGACTGATTTATGGGAGAGGGCCAGTTCTTTCCTGTCCTGTAGGACCACACACAGATTCGGAAGTAGACAAGGAAACAGCTGACCTATACAGACAGGCACAGCACAACGACTCAGATAGATGGGAATGGGAACGGTTTGGAGCTGCTAAAATCTGGCTACTAGGTCTCAGGTGTGATAACACTAGGACTTAGTTAGGAATGGCTGTTGAGTCTGCCCTGGAACCTAAGCTCACTGTACACTTGACCTTAGATCGGGTGTTGATTTCAGATTCCTTTCTCTCCTCTCAGGACCTCTACTTGATGATTATTATGCAATGATGCCCATGGCTGTCTGTTTCTAATTACTCATCATCCCACCGGAGGGATAGAAAAACTCCCATTTAGCGAGCCCTTCATTTATTTCCGTCTCCTTTGTACCTCTGGAGCTGAGCATATTAGTCATGTTGTATGACAAGGATTGCAGGGATATTCCCAGCTGTTCGGAAGGAGACGGGGAGAAATGACAGGCAGAGAAGCCGCTATCAATAATACAAAGCACCATGGTGAGGTGTGCGGCATTTTGGTGTTGTCAGCAATCTAGCCAGACCCCAGTCAATCTCCTGTTTGAGGTTTCCCAGTGGAGCTGAGAGAAAAGTTGCCTGGAGAAAGAGATTGGGGGTGGGGAGAGACTCCATAAGACTGAGAAATACATTATTTCTAAAATTGGCAATCCTTCTTGATGAGTTAAGTGCAAGCAAGTTATGATCTCAATCAATAAAACTGATAAAGTTTTCTTCTTGAAAGGTTAACTGTATTTTTGACACTCCCTATCTCCCAAACAACTTGGCTTTTAAGAAAAAAGAAAAAAATCCTTTGGAAAGGAGCCTCGGCTACACTTTATTTAGGGCTGATGTTTGTGACTGGTCATTGACCTTGAAATTCCATTAGCGCTAATGAAGGACAGTGCTGGATGGTTCTCCTTGAGTCCCGTAAGTGACGTGCTTGGCTCCTGGAGGCTCCCACCCCCCAATCTCTGGCTCCAAACTCTTCTGGGACCTGACTTGGCTAGGTCCTACTGCCTCAGGCTCATCTCTGTCTCACAGGACTGCTCAGACAGCTTCTGGCAGCTATAGGTTCTATACCTTCCGCCTAGAGGAGCTAAAAATGTTGGAACTGGAGTTCATTACTTGCTGTATTCTATTTGCTTCTCCCTTCCTAGAGCAGTGAAATTCCAAAGCAAATATGCAGCCAGTGTTCTAAAATTTTCCATCCGGAAGAGACCTCAAAGATCACTGAAATTGAGATCCCAGTCAGCTAGATTCAACAGTTAGAAATGTTTTGTTATTTTTGCCAGAATATTTTAAAATCAATTATAGACATGATGACACTTATATTTCAATACACCTCCCTAAAAAGTACAGGTATGTCCTTCCAAATCTACAATACAACATCACACCTACAAAGATGAATCATCTTTTCTTAGTATCAGCCATTATCCAGTCCATATTACAAGTCCCCAACTGTCCCCCAAATCTTTTTCAACAATTGTTTTGCTGAAACTACAATCCAAGGACAGTTCATGTGTTGATTTAGTGGTTATGCCTCAGACCCATTCTTCGATACATGTGCCCACATGTGGCTACAGAGCCCTTGGAATGTGACTAGTCTAAGTTAAGATGTGATGTGAGGGTAAAATGCACACCCAATTTCCAGGACAGCACCCACAAAATGTAAAATACCTCACTAGCAATTTGATATTGATTCTGTGTTAAAATTATCATATTGCAGATATGTTAGGTGTAAAAACAAAATCTATTATTAAATGTATTTCGTTTTACTTTCTAATTTTTAAGAAAATTTACAATTACACATGTGGCCTGCATGTGTGGCTCATGTTATATGTCCAGTGGATAGTGTTGGTCTAACGCATTTCTCCTTCCTCTTTCCCTCATGCCATTGACTTGATGAAAGACCAGGTCCTAAAACATGCCTGTCCTTCTGAGTTTTTCTGATGGCTTCTCCACACTATTGTTTCACTGTTCCTCTGTCACCCATATTTCTAGCAGCTGGTTAATGAGGCTTGCTGATATAGATTTAAATATTTTGAAAAGAATACTCCACAAGAGACCCTGTGAATTCAAGAGTACTGCACGGCGATGCCCCTATGGTGAATTGTTTTGTAGTATCTTCATGGTTTTAGCATTCATTAATGACTGTTGAATTATTTCACTGGAAGTTGCCAAGTGATTTTTCCTACCATTTTCTCTACATCTATTAGTTAGACTTCATAGGTAAAGAGGAAAATCTCAGAAGTATGGGACAATAGGTGATCCTGAAATACAGTTTTTCTAAAAAAGATCAGACAAATGCTTGATTCTTTCCCTTTCCCAGTTTCCAGGATAAGCAACTGTCCAGGATAAGCAACTGGTGACAAATGACTTTCTCTTGCTTTCTCTTTCTGAGTATTATTCCTTCCTCCTGGATTTTTGTATATTAAGTGTTCAGTATCAAATAGAACTTTTAAATTCTTGAATTAGCTTTCAGCATTTAAAAATCTAGAAAAAGGAGTTGAAACACTTTGCAGAAAATTCATCTTTCTAGATTCCCGTGGAAAACTAGAAGATCCAGCAACAGCAGACCCACATTTTCAGGCACCCACCCACCTCAGCATCTCTGGAGTTGTTTTGGACCCTACGGTCAGATGAGCATATCTCCCCCTCCACCCCCTGCATTGCTGGCCATCCACCCACTGAATTAGAGGGTCTGCCTCTTCCCTGTATTTGCTGTGTGACCCCAAGTCCACCCAATGTCATCAATAAGGAAGTTCAAGTACAGTAAGGAGAAGAGACAGGCTGAGAGTGGAACAGCAGCATCAAGGGCAGAGTTGGGACTGGAAGCCAGATTCCCTCTCTCCCAGGAGGACCTCTCTGCTCATCCTCAGTGACCAAGAGGCTGTTCCCACCAAGCCTAAGTGACAGTGTGGCAGCTCCCGGAAGACACCCGTCCGCATGTGCTCTGCATTTTCCACATGCAGATGACAGTTTAATGCTGCTGCCTCTGTGGCTCTCTCTGGCCATGATTAAATGTTTCCCAAACCCTGGGAGGATTCTGCTGCTGCCCACAGCATTAGCTCCGGTTCTGGACCCTCCTTGGGGACGATGACCTCCAGAGTTAATGTGAACTATTCAACATAAATAGGATTAGTGCAACCTCTTTGGAGACCTCTTGGGTGATATTTATCAAAATTTTAAATGTATCTACCCTTTTAGACCCAGCAATTACCCTATTAGAAATTTTTCTAACATATATTCACAAAATATTCCAAGATCTATATGCCTGGAAGTTCAGTGTCCTCACAGAAAACAATGGGGCTGTGAAATTGAAGGGTGAAGCAACCTTCAATAAGAGACTAGTTAATAATTTATGGCACATCCAGATATAAATGAATGTAGCCACTTAAGAGTTAGATAGAGTTGCACATGCAAATATAGAAAAATAAACTTAAAAGTTATGGTTAAGTTTAAAAAAGAAAAATGGTAGCAGTGTGTATATTTTTGTATTTCTGCCTATTCTAAATAATCTCTGCCTATTTTTAATTAAATAATGTATACATATACTAGCATATGTATAAACATTTCCAGAGAAGATACACAGGCAAAATTAAGATCTTTGGAGGAAAAGGCTAGAGATAAGAGTGAGGGAGAAAAAAAATAGGCAGTTCACTTTTTATTTTTACCTTTTTTTAATCACACGCTTGTATTAATTGCTTTAAATATCAAATTTACAAACAAATTTGAGCATTCAAATAAAACAGCTACATTAGGGCATTAGGGGGATGCTGATGGTGGGTTTTGTTTTTTTTTTTTTTTACAAATCTGGTCTTCTGGTCATTGGACAAATATGTCCCGAGTTCTGGACACAGCAAGCACTGAGCAGCACTGTGGAGGGAGAGGGGCAGGCATGTATGTGGCTAGAAGCTTGCTGTCAAATTAGGGAGAAAAGACTACTGCACCTAAATGACTCAGAACTATAGTGGCCCATCTGGAATTCAGCGCTGATCTTGGCTTCCAGATGCTTAATGCTTCAGAATATGAAAGAGAATTTCCTATCAGGAGAACCAAAGTTGGGGCAGACTCCTAAATCAAATGACCTATAATAGATGCACCCAGACCAGACAAGACTAGGAGAGGGGAGCACAAGTTGGGGAAAGGATAGGCAGATCTAAGCAATGAAGTTAAAAATGACCAAGTTTAAGGGGCATCCTATAGGAGGTCAAGGGCTTTTGATTTAGTAGAGCTGGGGTTTAGAACCAAACTTGGCCACTTGTCGGGTGACCATAGGCAAATGTATGCTTCCTAGTTTCCCCCTGTGCAAAATGTGTCAAGTACATCAGAGACGTTAAAAGAATGGAAGGGTATAATGCACATTCAATGGTCAATGTGTTTGTGATAAACTCTCAAACTTTTCTAGTGCTTTATTTATGGGGAAAGAAAGGCATGGAAAGAGACAGGAAGTGAAGAGGCAGCGTGCAGCAAAGAACTTTGCTGACTTTGAAGTCAGAGGACTTAGCTCCTAGCTGCTTCACACCAGGCTTCCCTGACTTCTTGGTGGAAATGCTGGTGCATGCTAAGTATTCCATAAACAGTGGGGGGTTTAATGCACACAAAATTCAGTGCAAGAAAATGACACAGCCAGTGTGAATTCCTGCAGCTCAGGTTTCGGAACATTTTAAAACATGATTATGTTGAATCCTCCCCAAGACTCTAAGATATGTGAGACAACAAAGCTAAGACACAGAGCGGAAAAGGTCTCTCTAGAAAGCATTGTGGCTTGGACTTGAACCTGCATCAGCTTTGCTCTGAAGTACCTGCTTTTCCTGTTGACATCCTTACTATGCCATCTAATACTAACCTTTATTCTGAAACCAGGGGCTGCAGTGATTTAGAAAGGTGACCAGACAGTGGTTAATAATACCCAGTGCTTGTGGCTCAGTGTCTGTGCTTTCATTATGCTAACAAGTCTACACGTGGTGAGTCTGTTTCCAGAAAAAAAATTCCCCCGCTTTTAATTTAGATTTTGCAAAACCCATTTCTAATCAGAGACTCTTCATTAACAATGCATCCTCATTGGGAGCTAATGATCAGTCAGAGAAAATAAGTTTAAGTCTACAAGGCAGCTGTGCTCCCATGTGCAGTAGTTAAACCAGCATGGGAGACAGTGCAGAAAAAGGTGAGGAGGAACAGAATCCCCCCTACAGCTCTTCTACCCCATAAATCATTCATGACTCATATAGGGAGTCTAACATACATGTATAGATTACATACAAAATAATAATTCCTTCACAAGTGTTTGTAATAATCATTTGGTATTTCATTAACGTGCGCTATATGAGTCCTGCTGAGACGAGAATTCCAGATAGGAGACTGGCTTTCAGGAAACCAGATTTGATTTGAAACCTGGTTTTCTCTGCTTTTGCTTTGGTACCGGGTGCACTCTCCTTATCCCAGAGTCTAGGCTTTTCACTGGTGTTTTCTTTACAAAAGAGGCACGAGCTCCATGACTGCCCTTACAGCTGCAAAAGGTAGGGCTCCAGATGCCCTTGTTAAGGAGAGGGAGCATAAACTGTGTTTTAAAAGAGATTCTCTGTGCATAGGTTATTCTGATCAAGTATACAGACCCACATGTTAAGACCATCTAACTTTACAAGGGCCATGTGATGCTTTCGTTCATCACTGAGGCCATTTTGTGTGTGTGTGTGTGGTGTGTATGTGTGTGTGGGGGGGAATATTCAGTCGTGTGTAAGTGATTATATAAACACGTGTGTGTGTGTGTGTGTGTGTGTGTGTGTGTATGTGTTTATGGATAAAAACATTTCTTTAAACAACTAGAGCAAGCTAACATGATGGCTATTCTGCTCATTTAGATAGTTGAGTCTTAAAGTTGGTTTTTCTATGACAGCAGAGTTGGTTACATGGAACCTTTGGTTTCATTACCGTGTGAGTAAACAGACTTCATCTACAAAGCTAGACTCAGCCAAAGAGCTAAATACTTTAATGTGATCTGCCATCGAGGAGAAAAGACAATTATTTTAGAAGCTTGTTTTCAGCTCAGATGGTCTGGTTCTGCACAAGATCATTTGATTATGTGCTTCTCTCAGCTTTGAAAGGCTGTGCCTTACCGCCATGTTTAACAAAAGGGGAAGGCTGCATGTCTGTAACACATGAAGTTCACACATTTAGCAGGGAAGGCAGCACTCTTTGGGGAGACCACGGGAAAGAAGAGCCACATCTAGGAAGACAGGTCCAGAATCTCAGCTCATAAACCTGGGTTTCTTGCCCAGGACTTGCCGTGGCAGAGAGGAAAACGTACGGCCTTGTTTCTTCTTTGTGCTTGTGACTTCTTATAATGCCCACATAAATCTCAGGCCACATTCGCAAAACTCTAGGCCAGGGATTACAACTCAAATACCTTCAAGTAAAGTAATTGAGTGAAGTGGGCAGGCATAATAAAATTTTTTCTCTACAAGAAAAACAATGCTAGCTCAATGACAAATGGCAGTGGACACAGGGACCTTAATGTTAGGAGGCCACAGGGATTTCTGTGGACGATGCTGAACTCGAAATAAAAATTGCCTGCACCTTCCACATACAGAAACTGCCACCAAGCTTTGTTGTGAGCAAAAGGCCTAAAATGATGGCTATTTGGAGTTTTCAAAAGAAACCAAATGTCCAGCTGTTGATGTACATTTCCTCATTTTAAAATGTTGCCTCAGATTCTTTTCTTCTAAGATAGTGTAAGCTAAATTAAACACCAGTTTGCAACGTCTGCTGTAGGCAAGGGGTAAAACCACAAAAAGTAAAAGTAAATCCTAAATATTGGTGGCCTAAATAGTGGCTGTGGGAGAACAGCCCAGGGAGTATCCTTTGTTATCTCGGGTGCTTTTAGTCACATTTCCATGCAAGTATGACGAAGGTGTAACCTGAGGACAGATGGGGGGGGGGGGGGATATAAGCTTACCTAGAAAAGCCCTTGAATATATTGGGAGAAAAGGCAAGAAGACCAGTCGAGTATCTGAAGTCTTCCCATGTGGCCTTCACATCCATAAGGAGTCACAAGTCCAGGCAGTGTCGGGGATGGGTTATGAATGTGGTTGGGAGCCTCTTACCTGGGGCTAGAGAGGTGTGTGCCTCCTCACAGGGCTTACGTGGAGGGTCTTTATTTGAAATAGGGGTTGAATGCCTTTACCATTCTTAATTTATGATCATGGGTAATCAAGGTTAGAAGCATGGTGATCAACTTTACTATCTGGTCTGCTTTTTTATATTTTTTCAGGACAAGGCAGATCTGTCGTAAGCCTTATTTGCTAGTCTCAAGAATTCCTTTTTCATTTTCGGTGCAGGTCTGGCTGTATTGCCTTGCACAGTCTGTTATAGATGTTCCAAAATCCCCTGTCACGAGGAGGCGAGGTCCCAGGAGCCACCTTTAAGAGACATCTGGCCACAACTCTGTGTTCTTTCCACTTTAGTGCCACAATCTGGGAAAGGTCTAGGAGTGGGGGCACTATTAATTCAGGCTCTTTAGTAGTCTCTCATCCTCCACCACCTCTCGTCCTTCCTGACATCAGGACTTATTCCCACAGAGTGACATCAGCCCTGCTGGAAACCTGCCTTTGTCCTCCAAAGAACTAGCCGTGGCCGGCATGCTATTCAGGGCGATTGGGAGAGATGAGGCGAGGGCGTGAGCAGGTTGGAGGGACTAAGGTGACACGCCTGCCACCAATGTGGTGGCTGACATGGTCACCAAACCTCCTAGATTGTTTGTAAGGAATATAATGCAGCCACTTAGAAAGATAATGCATATACAAAATGCAATATCACAGATAATGCTTCATACAATATAGAACTATGTTTTATTTTAATCTATTTTCAAATAAGCAACCATTCAAATGGTTTAAAATGCAAAAGCTACAGAAAGATATACAATAATGTCTCCTGTGCGTCACCACCCAAATTGTGATATGATGTTAAATGAGAGGAATATAAAGCTTTCTCTCTCTCAAAATATGTCTATGTATTTATATATTTAGAGGAGTATGGATGCACATTCTCACACATACAAACATACATAGAAGCAAGACTGAAATAAATAAGCAAAGTGTTTGCAGAATGGCTTTATTCTATAGGTGGTACACTGAGGAAATAATAAATTTCCTTTTTGTACATGTAACGTCATCATTTAAGTGGCTGGAGCAAAATCATCAAAAGGAGAAAATGAACATCACTTTTTCACAACCCAGAACTCATACTTGATGATGCTTAATATTTGCAAATGATGACATTTAATATTTACACGTGCTACCTTCCATACCTTTTCTTTGGGTATCTGTGGTCATCTTTTAAACCACTGACTAACTTGCCTGATTAACAAAATATTCAGGGCTCCTTTTCTATGACCTTTGTAGTAGAAAAATAAAAAAGAAAGCTGAAGCTGCGTATATTCAGGCGCTGAAGGGAATTAGAAGGTCCTCTAACTGGGAGCCAAGACTCCCTGATAAGCCAGCAGCACTACAAGGATGAAGGAGCACAGGCAGCCTTGCTCCCCTAGTCTGCCGCCTGCCTCAATATGAGGCCCCAGAACCAGGCCACACGCTCACGGCCGTGGTTCTGCATGGACACAAGGTTTAAGGGAACAGGGGACTTGGCATGACAGAGGCTTACTTGGTGAAAAAGTATAAAAAGGCCCTACCTTGCTCCCAGAATCAGTAAAAGTTAGCTCTAAAAGTAAAACCACACCCTTTAATTGTACTTTCAAGTATACACAACCTAGCAATATTTTATTATAAAAATGATATAAATGCAAAAATGCTAAGTGTTACATAGTATATACTGGATTATATTTGTCTTTTTCCCTACTTTCTTACTTGAAAAAATAGACAATTCCCCTTGACCTCTTCTCCCACTCCTTGCTATAGAGGTGCCCACTGCTCTTAGTATGGGAAGCTGACAGAACTTAGCTGATACTCTTACATCCAAACCTGTAATTGTGCACAGACACATAATGAATGCTTTTTTGTTAATTAAACTTAAACTCTCAGTTTTTTTATCCCCTGGGCTCAAATCTCACTTATTGTAAGCTCTTTTACAGAGCAATAATGTTTCCCACGTATGAATCACCAAATGCTAAATGCACTCTTCATAGCAAATGCAATTCATTTGAGAATAACTCTCAATAAATTGCCTGTGATGTTCTCTATAAATGCAGACAGTGGCCAAGCCAAGGCAATGAAGGGTCGGTCCAAACCCGTCATTAGTTTTCATGGGTCCTGCAGTTTTAATCCTTCCTGTATTTTTAAGTATAATAGTATAGTGTGATGCGTTAAGATACTTTTCTCATTCTCTTCTCTTCTCTTAAACATTAAAATGTAAAGGGGAGGTGAGGAGCAGAATGGGATATTTTCCTGATGAGAAAACACACTGCTAGCCTTAGTTCTGCAGACACTGAGGGATGTGGGACAGAAATCAGCTTGTTCCAAGCTTGCTGTTTCTGAATCTCCAACTGAGTCCTCAAAGGAACCTCATATCTCTTTAACTCTCATCCCTTCTTAGTGCTTTGCTGTCTAATTCTCAATAGCTCAACCACAAGCGTACTAAAAAAATACAAGCTCTGTGTGTGAGTGTAGCTGCATGACCTGAGATGGCAGTCAAAATCTCTACAAAAAAAGACTTTGTCTTCAACTTCTTTTATACCCCAGTACCTCCTTTTTTTGTTGTATATGTGTATGTATGTATGTATATGTATACACACACACACACACACACACATTTTGCATTGTTGTTCATTCAGTGTTTGATTTCTCCTCTCAGGAGACATCCCCATAAAATTCCCACCACCACATCACCCATGAACTGTCACTGTAGTACCTTGTGCTCTTCCCTCCCATTTGACCCCTCTCCCTCCCCCTCCTCTGCTGAATGTCTCTGATTTATAGTTTGCCTGCTAGTTTTGTTTACCTGCTAGTTTTTGTGGGTTTTGTTTCCTCATCCCTTGTTTGGTTTCTCTATATTCCTCCTATAAGTGAAACCATCGGATATTTTTCTTTTTCCTTCTGATTTATTTCAATGCTCCATCCATGTTGCTGCAAATGGCATGAATTTATCTTTTTTTAATCCCCAGCATCTCCTTGATGCTAAAACCTTTTCAGTATGACCCCAAAGATTTAAATGAGTTGAAAGAAAGTACTATCTAGTTCCAGAATAATTGACAATATTAAAGCAGTCAGATACCATCTTCTTCCCAAGGTCAAAAAAATCACATCTTCTCTGTGCTTCTGGGTACCTAAGTTGGTGCCTCTTTCTAGTTGGGTGATATTGGGGAGGCTGGCAATGGAGAATGGGCATGACGAAGCAGGCTCCTTTGAGTAAACAATGGTGCTTATTTTAGCAAGGGGAGGGCAGAATCTGGACACAGACAGATGTGTTCAATTCCAATTCTCTGCTCTGTGCCCTGGGACAAGTTGCCTGGTATTTGAACTGTGGTGTCCTATGTAAAACCAGACAATAGTACCTGCCTTGTTCTTTTTGAGATGGAAGTGAGCATATATGAGGTGCTTATCAAATATCTGTCTCTCTGATTACAAGTTCAGACATGAGCCTAACTCCTTGTCATGGTTCTTGTTGGCTACATCTCTGTCAGTGGGCAGGGTTCGGGATCTCTATCTCTTGAAAAACTAATGTTCAAGAGTGCCAGGATTATCTAGAACCTCTCTCAGCCCAGGGGCCCCTTGCACTGCCAAAACCATGACCCAGAGGAGTTGCCTTCCCCTCCCCCACCCCAGACCAGCTGAATGACTCTGGTTGTTACTGGTGTTCTAATTATGCGTATTTGTCAGTCAGAACTCTTATCTCCATTATCCCTGCCCCCGGAGGTGGAATTAGCATGTTTCAGTAATGTCTGAGGGATTTTTTTCCTCTTTTCTCCTGATAGGAAAGAGAAATTGAAACTTATGCTAAATAGAGTACTAGTAGTGTGATAAGCACTAGTTAAGTATGTGCAAGCTATTGCTCTTGTTGTTGTTATTTCCAAAGTTTTCTGGAATCAGTCCCACAGAGAAGTAAAAGACAGAACATTTACATTGTCATAGTTTCCTCTGTGAGGGGGACTCTGGTAAAATGATCTGCCTATTCTGTACATTTGGAAGCTTCTGAAAAGAGCTGGCAGAAGTGAGTAGGGCACTAGAAGTATGTGTCTTGGCCTTGGTTTTAGTTCCTTCCCTATTGAGTCCTCAAACAAGGCTTTCACTTCTGTTCCTCATCTTTCCCTGAGTAAATTGAAGTAGTTGATAACATCCAAAATGTGTCAGGATGCCATATGTTACTGGGGGTGCCACAAAGTGGGGTGGGCCCGACCCCTTCAATCAGAGACACTCAACAGTGATCTTTTTTATCAGTGCTTATTTTGACCACAAAATAAGTCTGTATTTCATAGTTTAAAACATGCTCCAACAACCCCCATGACTGATAGTCATGGAGTATGGGGAGGGATCAATAGTAGAGATGGGGATAGCAGTGACTAAGAGGTGGGGAGGGGGGAGTTGAGAAGGGTGAAAAGAGAGCAGCAAGCTCCAGCCACACATACACAGCAGTAGAACTATGTCCAAAGAACCTGAAACCCCAAGTCATTCATCCCATGCCCACACAGTGCCCTTTTTGCCTGGGTAGCTAGAACAAAGAGCGAGGGCTTGGGAATTCCTGCCCTGCTTTCTGTGTTACTGGGATGGTGGGGCAAAGCCTACACCTTCTGATCTGGAAGACAGGACCCAGGTCCATCTTCTAGTGAAACTTTGAGCTACTGATGTGTTTACAACTCATCAGACACTGCCAACAGGCGGCCCTGACGGGGAAAATTTGCTGAACCTAGAACTCTTAGGTTCCAGGGATACCAGGTTTGCACCCCAGCAAATCAGCTTTTGAGCCCTTTATCTGTCCACTTCCAATGTGGCTTAAGCCTTACTGTAGAGAACTGAATGAGAAGAGGCCTATAGGGAAAGAGAGAATGTGGCTTTTTTAATGAAAATTTACATGTAAAGGTAAATTAGTTAAAAGATCAGTTATGTTTCAATTGGCTTTCCAATCAGCACAAGGAGGGTCCATTTCTACTGGTTTGCGGGTTTCCTGGAGAGGTTCATCAACATTAATGAAGAACTGTTCTTTCCCACTTAAAGGCCTTCTGTGACTTTTTTTTTTTTTTTACGATTTATTTATTTAGGCATACAAGCTGGGGTGTAGGCCGGAGGTGTCGGGGGGAGCGGGGGAAGGGGTGAGAGGATTCACCAGAGACAGAATTGGGGAGCAGAACAGGCAGACTGACTGAAATACACTGCTGGGGGGAGCAGTGGGCGAGACAGGAGAGGTCTGCTGCGCCATGTGGGAAAACTCCCTGGCCAGATCTCAAACTCGTGCTACAGTGGCTCTGGACAGCTTCATAGTGCTGCGCTTAACCCGTTGTTAACCAGGGAGGCCCCTGTGACTCTTGTCCTGGGACGATGTCCCAGCCCAACTCCATGTGCTGTCCTCTGCTGTCTTGCCAGGCATCTTCCCCTCAGCCACTGCTGTTCCCTGGCTTCTTCTCGACACACTCACCTTCCTCCGCTTCACAAATTGCCATACTCAGCCTGTGAGTCCTCACCACAGCCTCCAGCTCCCAGCAGGCTCTGTCACATCAGCGTTACCCTTTACCAAGGGCTTCCTCACAATGCAGGTGATTGACAGGTGGTGCCTGGGCTTTTCTTAGACCTGGTCTGTAGACCAACTCAGAACTTTCTGTTAATTTTGTCAGGTGTAATAGTGCTAGGTGGCTGCATTAAAAGCCCTTATTGTTCAGAATTATGTACTGAAGTGTGTTTAAGTTTGTGTGTGGGGTGGGAAATGTAAAATGAAATGGCTGAGATTTGCTGTTAAAATATTGCATGAAGGTAAAGCTTGTGTATGTGTGAAAGGGGAGGAGGGCAGGCGAAAGAAACTAGCAAAGTATTGGTAACTGTTGAAACTGACGTTCATTATACTATTCTCTTGACTTTTGTGTATGTTTTTATAAAACCCATTAAAAAATAAAAACAATGACTTCTTAGGAAGGGGGACCCACTGGTAAGTGTCTCCACCCCTCCCCCCAAGTTTTCAGTTCAAAACTTCTGGGAATGCATCTGATTATTTGCATTTCTAACAGGCCCCCAGGTGATACTGATACTGCTGGTGGTCCAGAGACAGTGCTTTGAGAAACACCGCGGCAAGCCCTGCCGACACACTCGCTTCCCTAGCGTGGTTCCTACTTGTCCTTCACATCTCCACCGGAACCTCACTTCCTCTGGCTGCCTGTCAGGCACTGAGCTCGTTACCCATGTCCCTATCATGCAAACATTTGCATGGCATTCTTCATGGTGTCTATCTAAATTGAAACTGCTCACCTGTACAATTATTTGCTTGCATGCTTCCCTATCATTCTATAAGCTCCACGACCCACGCACTATTTTGCCACCTGTCCCCTGTGCCTACCACATAGTAGGTGCGCAATAGATGCCAAAGATTGAACAGATGGGTGCATGAGTTTAAATGCACAGAGAGCATTAAGATAACTGTGCATATGTCACAGAGACAATCAAGAAGGGAGACCTCCTCATTAGCAGAGAGCCGGGTGCACCCTGGCAATCAGAGAAATGATAGACTCTGCACTCAGACCCCGTCCCATCCTGGCCCCATTTTGAGTAAAACAGGAACAACCACAGGAGGGGGGCATGTCATGCCCGGGGTCAGGGGCCAGGATTGTCACCCTCGGGCTGTGTGACTCTGGGCAGGTCCTTTTCTTACAGGGCCCAGTTTTGCTCCTTGGAAACCAAGGAGTTTAAGTCTTCCCCCTGTAGAATTTGTTAAGAATCCTGGTAATTCTAATATTATCCAGTAATATTTGAGGATTGGGTACTTTCCCCTTATATTGGTCAGATCGCGTGATCAGAGGGGCTCAAACTGGGAGGACTGACCAGCTCTCTCTGGAGTCTTTGATGACCTCCTCCCCAGAAACTGGGAGGGAACAGAGACCACAGACCATACCCTACAGGCCATACCCTCGGGGAATCATGGAACACAGAAGTCCACAGGTCGCCCACCTCCAGCTGCCCTGCCTAGTGCCCTGAAGTGGGCAGTGTCCAACCCACCTCAGGGCCCGGCAGAGGTTTCAGCATGGATGAAGTTTGGAGTATGTAACCAATAGTCCAAACCACACGCGAACGTGCTGATGTGTTTCAGCAGAGTACCCCCACATCTTCTGTATTCTTCTGTCATGTGGCAATCACACTTTTAGATAACCACTCTGAACCCACGTGGCAGTGCTCACAACTTGGCTCATTCTGTCTGAAACTTTGGGAAGGAATCCGCTGCAGCCGGGCCTGTGCCCGGCCTCCCTAACCATTTCCTCTTGACTTTGCGCTGTTCACACGTGTCGAATAGATCTTCTCTCCTTAGGGAAATAGACTGTGGTTATATACAGAAATAAACTGATTAAGAAATGATTCAGAAAAGCTCAGAGATTAAGAGTATAAGAAGAGAGAGGCAAGAGTCTTCACTGTTGTTGCCACACATTTTAGAGAAAATAGCTTTTAGCCTGGCTTTTACAGAAGAGATTAATACTTGCATCCCCAAGTTTTGATGTTATGGTAATAGCCTTCTCACATAGTTATACCTTTTAACCTTATGCCCTGTTTTGTTTGGAGTTTTGTTGTCAGGGCCAAGAGTCTGTTTTCCTTTCGCTGGATGTGCTGAGAAGCTGAGTTGCAAATTGTTTTAAAGAAAAAAAAGGACCAAAGAACCAGAAGAAAGTGAGGGCTTTTGCAGGTTCAATGGTGTGAGGCTTAAAAGAGTTGATAAGAAGGATTAGAATTGAAGGATAAAAAGATCTCTTAAAAAGCCAATCCATTATAGGGCCCATTACTTTATATATACGCTCTAAAATCATAGAATAAAAAGAGGGAAAGGGGAGGATGAAAAACACTGGCTTTAGTTCAGAACGTCAATTATGTCATTTTTTTAATCCCCTTTTCACAATTTATTTGACATTTTGAACAGTGGCCAAAAAAGCTATTATAACTATAAAACATATTCATTGGTATAAATCTCATTAACTTGAGCGATTTAATTAAGGTATTGACATGCTTAATTGATACATATAAGCCAAGACCATTTTCATATCTCATTTCCATATGCTTTCTGCTTTAAGAGAAGTGAGGAGCTGCATTTAAAAAAAAAAGTCACCCACCATAAAAATGCTGTCGATTCATCTGTGCCTAACATCCCAGGGGACCGCTTGCTGCCACTCTCCTTGATTCCAAGCCAGCCACTCCTCTAAGTGGTGCTGCTGGGAGGGAAGGTGATGTATACCCAGCTGGAGTGCCTGTCAGGGCCTCTTATAATCAATAGGAGAATATTTATATTAATAAAGCACCAAGTTAATTAAATAAAATGGTCCTCAGGGTAAACTTAAGATACTAGAGGATGGGCAGGGATCGATATATTCTGCCATTTGAACATTAAATATGTGCCTTGAAATTTTATGGTGCTTTTAAAAACTTGCTTTGTCATGTAAAAAGTTTGAACTCTTCAAGTTTTCTCTACCTCAACCTGATGTCTGGCTTCTGGGGCGGAAGGAGACAGAAAGGATGGAATTGCTCAGAGATGGAAGCTGAGGAAAAGCCCCAGCCCCCTGCCCCTGGTGTGGGACCTGGGGCTCCTGGGGGTTTTATCTCTGTGGTCAGGCTGGGGTGGAGGATGGAGGCCTGAACCCACAACAGGTCCAGATGAGGAGCATGAGTGACACTGATCTGTCCCCAGTGGGATGTGAGAAAGGAGCCCCTCCATTCTTGGCCCCCTAATTCTGGGAAAGCCTAAGGTCAAGTTCTTTGGGGAGGAAAGATCTCCAGCCTCACAACCCCTGCTAGCTTCCTCCCCGTCGTTTTCCCCTTGCTTCTGTCTCGTCCTCGCAGCCCTGCCTTCTGTGTGTCCCCTTCGTGTGTCTGAACCACCCCGTCTCTCCTAGTTTCAAGTCCCAGCCTCTCTGTTTTTCACCATCTCTTCTCTAAAATGACTCTCTAGGTATATTTCTTTTTTCCTTTTGTTTTCTCTAGTTTTAGTCATATTCTCTCTCTCCCCCTCCCTTTGATCTTCATCTCTCTGTTTGTCTATCCCTCTTTTACTCCTCCTCTCCCTATCTGTCCCTCCTCTCTCCTTCCCTTTCTTCCTCTCTTCTTCCCTCCCTCCCTCTCTGAATTCTTCAGCCCACAGACAGCAACTTTAAAGAAGGCATCTGGTCATAGCCTGCACCCTCCCCCCGGCACCCCAGGCTGACTTTCTGCTTCCCTCCTTCCTGGAGCAGCTGGGTCCATCTGCAGAGGTGTGAGGATCATTTCCCACAAGGTGACATCATTCTGGCTCACCCATTTGTCCTCTGTGGCAGCCAGAGTCTTCGCTTTGAGCCCCCAGCATCTGACTCCCCAGGCACACTGTGGCCACAGAGTTAATGATGAGCATCATTGAAACCTAAGCCCGGGGACAGCTTTCACCGGGTAGTGAGGATTCTCTTTCAGCAGACGGTCATGACAGCCAGGAATTTGCACTAGTAGCAAATTCAACTTGTCTTCCCACTTTCACTGATCAGCCTTTCATTTCTGGCTCTTCTTGCATGACTCTGGGTCCCTGGGAAGCTCACCCAAGTCCCCAGATGCATCTGCAAGGCAGGGAGATGCTGTGACATGCCCTGAGTCTGTGCAGGGGTGGCAGGTTCACATTCTGCTCTGAGCCCAGATCCTGTGTTTGGGTTAAGTTGCAAACCCTGCCAGGGCTGTGACCCTAAGCTCTCCTCCCAGCTGCCCACAGCCACCTCAGTTCTCCTTTTCCTTCCTCTTCAGGGACGTCTCCTGCCATCTTCACTGCGCAGCAATTGCTGTATGGTCAACCATATCCCGACCGGCTTCCTCAGGGGGTTATTGAGAGCCTTGAGGCTTTGAACAGTGTCTGTGTGTGCCCTGCTGGGGAGACCCTGGCAGGACCGGGGAAGCGCAGATGCATGGCCAGCTCAGTGGAACCCAGCTGCTACCTTCTTCGGTGTTCAACTGAACCTAGAGTGACTGCTTTACAGTTTAAGTGTCCCTGTGTAATATTCTCTGAGACAAGAAGCCAAGGATTGTCTTCTACTCATAATGTTTGGATGCAGACTTGCAATGCTTGCAGGTACAAGTACTCAAAGTAATTAGCATTTGCTATTCTTCGGAGCCAGATAATGTGTAAAGGGCTCTGAATTCATGAGACGCTTCATAGTAATTCTCTGACATAAGTTTTGTCGTCTCTGTTTTTTCCATGAGGAAACGGGCTCAAACAGGGTGTACAACACCTACCTACACAACACCACAGCTCGCAGCTGCAGAGTTGGAGCTCACATGGGGGTCTTCCGGCCCATGTGCCACACTGTCAGTGGCCCATGTGCCACACCACCTCTGGAGACCTTGGCCATGTGCAAGATTTCTGGCATCAAGTATGAGAGGAAAGGCGTTGAGTTACCAGGAAGTGTCTGGCTCAGGCTGTTGAGAACAGGCTGAGAAAGACAAGGGAGGTGTTTCAGAAGTCTCCCCTTTATCCTTCTCTCTGCTCCCCATCTCCTCCTTGTCTGGGACAGGGGAGTTGGGTGTATTTGGCACAAGACTAGTGGCAGCTGCCTCACACTGGTCACTAATTAATTTCATCTTTGCAGTTCACTGGCCCCTCATATCCCTTGTCTAGTGTCTTTCAAGCCAAATAGCCAGAAGCAGGTCTGGGATTAATTATTAGTGTGAACTTCAAATTTAGTATAAATCTATTGAAGTGCATCATTTTTACATAAATAAGCAGGAGAACAGCTTCTACAGTCAATACTGGGACATCCATAGGTGTAAGTTATTAGCAGTAACTGTAATTGCTCTGAACGGAACAACTCATGCAGGGCGCTGTGGTGAGAGCTGTTGTTCTAGAGTATTGCCATGGCTTAAATGGACTTCATCCAACACTGGGCTTCAAGGAGCTGGCCTTGTGACTCAGTGCTGAGCTTGCTCAGTTACTTTCCTGCTCCTGTAGATTTGATTTCATCGAATGGTCCCAGGATAGCATCTCACCTACCATTGAGGTTTCTCTTGTTTAATGGAGTTGTGGAAAGTTCTAAGAATGGACAGGTGTCTGTAAGCATTCTTCTGTCGGCTGCAGCCCAGCATTTCCAGTGCCCACCTGTGGGCAGCCACAACCCACCCTGCGTACCTTCACCACACCCAGGCGTAGCCCCTCCCCACCCTGCCCTGCAGGCTCCCATTCTTCAGTAAATCAGAATGGACCACAGGAGAAAAACCCCGTGCTACACACCCTAGTCTATAAGAGGTTGGGGCATGTTCTTTTCATAGACCTTAGAGTCAAAGTCAGGCAAACACAGGGGATCCAAAAGGGCGTTCAAAGAGTCCTTTCCTTGTAATCAAGTTGCGCTATGGTTGCAGGCGTCAAATTAGGGGTTGGCTTCTGCTCCCAGATGATGGTGTCTTGGTTCTGCAGACTGCCTCTCTTCTTCCCTCTTCCCATCCCCCTCCTGCTTACCCGCCCCTGATTTTACTTCTGCTTGTCTTCAGGTTCCATGAGGGTTTCCAGACGTTTTAGATAATTTGGCAGGAAAGAGTCCCATCACAGCAGATTATTACAAAGATAATCAAACATTTCTCCCCGCCAGTCATTCCCTTGTCCCAGAGCTTGATGCTAAAGTGTCTCCTCCTGGACCCAGAACCTCATCTTGTCTCTCATCCTGGTCTCAACCAGTGGCAGGGAGAGCAGGGGGTGATCCTGGAGAGGAAATGTTTGCAGGCACACAACCCCTTTCTGGATTGCAGTCTTTTTCCAAAGGACCTCTCAGGACAGGTTTAAGCCTTATTCTGAAAACCCAAAATATTTCTCTGTTTAGCCTTCTGAATAGAACAGTTCATTCCCTCACTTCACCCTCCTCACTAAGCCTTGCTCAGCTGGAGATTTTAAGCCTGTTCCACCAGCCATTAGTTCTCAAGTCTGACACACACCACCAGGGAGGCAGAGATAGCAGAGTGGAGAAACAGAAAAAGAACGCTTTATAATCTAAAGGGGCAAACTGGACTTGGGGGAGAATTCCTCTCGCTTCAGACTTACTCTCCATTATCCATGAATGAGGCAATGACTTGAAATCATTTAAACTTTTTATCCATTCAACAATATGTTTAAGCTGTGTATCAGGTCTTGTGCTTAGCAAGAGTCCCTGATCCTGTGAAGCTAATAGTTTAGTGAGGGAGCCAGGAGAAACACCATGTTACCTTACAGGCTGGACCTGCAGTCAGCATATGACTCTAGCAGCCTCTCTAGAACCAAACTCACTTTTACCTGTGCCCAGGTCCCTAATTTATCTTAAATCAGCCTTTGGTGAAGTCAAATTTAGTGGCGCCCTGGGACAGTAATTGAGTCGAACATCACATTGGTGTATGAGCTGCCATTTTGGTTCAGCTTTCCTTTTTGGGAACAGTTTCTTAAGTTCATGGAAAAAGAGAATGAATCAATCACTGGCTAATTCCCTCCTGCCTGACACCAACAGAAATGGGCCCAAGCTGTAACTGAAAATATAAATAGGGAATCTGCAAGAAGAACGTGTCAGAAGGCATAGCCTCCACCACTTCATGTCTGCATTATTGGAGAAGCAGATCTTCACCTATGGGGGTGGCACCCCAGAACCTAGGCTGTTAGGCACAGCCTGGGAGGCTAATGAGGGTTCTTAGGTTAGTAATTAATCACCAGGCAGGCCAAACACATGCGCTTCTTTTCAGAACAATTCTGTAAGTGTCCCCCATTACTCCCCCCACCTTCCCCACCCCCGCCACCTCCACCCTCGCTCGCTTGCAAGGTTTCATCTCCTAATGGCAAAGCTTTTTGGCATGGGAATGTCTTTGTGAAGAAGAGAGGACTCAATTTGGGCCATCTCTCTAAAGAAGACAAGGGAACAAGGACGCTTCTCCAATTAATCAGCAAATGCTTGGCTCCAGCTTTAGGCCAAAGGATCGATTTACATAAAGCTACTTCTCAAGATGAATTTGCCTCCCCCTCAGCTCCCCTGCATTCCCCTTGTCCAGCCAGCATTAGACATGCTACTGGATTTCAGATTGACAGTGTCAGCTACGACAATCAAATTAGGGATGAGCGTCTCCGAGGGTTGCCAAGGGAGAAGGTCGGGACAGAGAGGGTGGGGCCAGTGTGTCGACCTAGAGGAAGATGAGTAGTGAAGAACGGGCCTCCCAAACTCCACTGCGCAGACACACCAAACGAAAGGGAAAAACCCTGAATCATTATTTTGAACCAGATGGTTATACACCACCCCTTCCCTCCACCCCACCAAGACTGATAAATTAAACCAGAACATCTCATTGAGCCTAAAAATTGGCAGTGGACTACCTTAGATACTTAATTAAATCCTTACCATCAGGTGATTTTCATCATCAGATTATTGTGTATATGGAAAGATTCCAGAACAGTTCTACCCACTGTGGGGCACATGGTGATGGATTCTAGTCAGGTGGCAGTAAGTCAGAATCCAGGGAGGCTTCCCAGTCCATGTAGTTACACAGGGAAGTCTGGAGTGGAATGGCAGCCACAATTGGACTGATAATGAGCACTCCCCAATCCCATCTAATGTAACTGCCTTGTCACTAAATTGTGATAATCCCAAGGATTAGTGAGCTATTGAGATGCTCAGCTCTGTGCCATTTGCTGGAGATCATCAGTCAATTATTCGTGAATACAAAGAACCTTAGTTTGAGGTTTGAGTTGCATATGATAATTAAATGAAGAAGCCTTCTGTTTGGACTGGAAGCATTGGTTAACCCTGCCAATCCTGGAATGGTGTGGTTTGGAATGACTTAAATTAAATTGTGCAACTGAAAGGAAATTCTCTGCTCAGAGGAGGGACGGCCAAATGAAATATTTCAAGCCATTCCTTGCTTCCCTCCATCCAAAGATTTCTCCCCTATTCTTGAATTGAAGTAACAGTAGTTTGTAACATTGTGGACTTCGGTTGTATGGCATTATAAATCAACATCTGTGCATACTACATCATGCTCAACACCAAAAGTCCAGTTTTTAATCATTCGCCATAAAATTGACCCCCTTTATCCATTTTTCCCACCCTCCCTTCCCCTTTACCTTTAGTAACCACCATTTTGCTCTTACAGTCTTAGCGTTTGGTTTTATTTTGTTTGTTCATTTGTTTCTTTATCTTCCACATGAGTAAAATCAGACAGTATTTCCCTTTCTCCAACTGACTTATTTCTCTTAGTATAAATCCGCTAAGTCCATCCATGTTGTTGAAAATGGCTTTTCATGCTTTTTTAAATAGCCGAATGTATGTGGGGATATCTATATATCTATATCTATATCTATATCTATATTTATATCCTTATCCATTCTGTCAGTGGGTACTTAAATTGTTGGCAGCTCTTAGCTAAATGCTGCTATTAACATGGGGTGCGTATATCTCTTTAAATTAGTTTTTTGCATTATTCAGCTATATAGCCTAAAGTAGAATAGCTAGATCATATGATATTTCTATTCTTGAATTTTTGAAGAATCTCCGTACTGTTTTCCATCATGACTGAACCAATTTACCTTCCTGCCAACAGGGCACAAGGGTTCTCTGCCCCCCATCCTCACCAACACTTGTTGCTTCTTGCCTTTTTGCTGATAGCCGTTCTCATGGGTGTGAGGTGATATCTCACTGGGCTTGATTGGCATTTCCCTAATAGTGAGTTGATGAACACGTTCCATGTGCCTGTTGGCCTTCTGCATGTCTTCTTTGGAACAGGGCTGTTCAGGTGAGAAGTTTCTATCTTGAATAACTCCCCTTCATTAGTATGGGGCACTCAGATTCCCCAGAGCAGTCCCACATTGTGCTCTTTTAGATTAGCTCCAACACCAAACATTTTCCCCCTCTCTTGACACTGAGTACATAGCTACAGCAGCCTGTTCTCAACCATATTCTAGAACTGCATTGTTCAACACAGTGGACAATGGCCATGTGTGGCTTTTGAGCATTTACAATGCCCCAACTGAGATGGACAAAATACACACACCAAGTTCTGAGGACCTGGAAGGAAAAAAGAATGTAAAGTATATCATTAGTACATTTTTATATTGATTACTTGTAGGAATGGTAGTATTTTGGCTCTATTGGCTCATATGAAATGCTTTATTAAAATTCACTTCAATGGTTCCTTTGTACTAATATTAAAGTGGCTAATGGAAAGATTAAAATTGCATCGGTTACCCATGTCATATTTCTGTGGTACAGCACTGTTGTAGGATCAGCAAGGTATCCCCTAGAGGATTGTTGGCCTCTGCATCCATTAGGCCTGGATTGAAGCTTTCTATTGGCCAGCAGGGGTTTGATTTGATGTAGGTAAACCCTGCATTCTCCCATCTCAACCCCTTACTACTTTTATTTATTTATATTTTACATCATTGTTCATTTTTGTACAATATTTGCTTTCTCCTCTCAGGTGTAGTCCCCATAAAATTCCCACCACTAATTCACCCGTGAACCATCACCATATTCCCTTGTGCTCTTGTCTCCCGTTTTGAGCCTCTTTCTTCCCTCTCCTTCACAGAATGTCTGTTGTCTGCTAATTTTTCTTATTATTGTTATTTTTTTTTCCTGATCCCTTATTTGGTTCCCCTATATTCCTCCTATAAGTGAAACCATCTGATATTTTTCTTTTTCCTTCTGGCTTATTGTACTGAGCATGATCCCTTCTAGCTCCGTCCATGTTGCTGCAAATGGCATGAGTTTATCTTTTTTTGATTGCTGAATAGTATTCCATTGTGTGTATACCACTTCTTGATCCAGTCGTCTATTTTGGGGCATTTGGGTTGTTTGCATATCTTACCTATTGTAAATAGTGCTGCAATAAACATAAGGGTGCAGGTATACTTTTGAATTAATGTTTTTGTGTTCTTTGGGTAGATCCCTAGGAGTGGAATTGCAGGGTCTTATGGTAGTTGCATTTTTAATAATTTGAGGAACCTCCACACAATTTTCCATAGTACAACCCCTTACTACTTTTATTGTCCACATTCAGATGCTTTACTCATTTCCTTTAACCTGCATGACCTAATGCATCTGGGTTTTCTATCGCTAGGACATCTGCCCATAAAGGGACAAAAAGGCTGCCTATATTGTTAACTAATCATTGAGCAAACCAATACTCTAACTCTTCTTGCAGTCTTTTGTATCAGCTAGCAACTCTCAGACCCTGGAGGGGCAGAAAGAGGGAGAGGGGGCATCTGGGGGACCCTGAGATCCTAGTGTTTTGCCTGAACACCATGCCTTCCCCCCCATCACAGCTCTGATCTGCCTCCCCAGTCTAGCTGTTCCATCCGCTCATAACCTGCGCTCCAATGATTTCTTCTTCTCCTAGGAAATCACTTTTCTGTGAAGCCCCACCAGGAATGCCCTACTCCCAGTCAGGCAGAGCCTGCTCTGTGGATTTAGGGAAACTCAAGGAGAAAGTGTTTCATTTTCTTCTGCCATATACCTGAGATCCCAGGGAAGGTTGTAACCATCCAGGACTTCTAGGTTAGCCTCCAAACTTGCCCCCAAATGGCTTTCTAAAATACAGATTAAATGTTTGTCTCTATCCCTTTGTCTTCTCCTATGACTCAATCAATCATAGAGGCATTTTCTTCAATACCTGAGACACAGAAAATCTTTGCAACTTGAACCCAAAATTTTCCCTAAAACATACTTAAAACACTAAGTGTAGAAGGATGGTCTCTTTGTTAACTTCATGTCATAAATCAGAAAAAAATGATTTGCACTTATATGCTGCATTAGAATAGAGAAAGCTTACCTGCTTGTCCATTATCCACGATGCTTATCC
Source organism: Scalopus aquaticus (assembly GCA_004024925.1). Lineage (NCBI taxonomy): Eukaryota > Metazoa > Chordata > Mammalia > Eulipotyphla > Talpidae > Scalopus > Scalopus aquaticus. The sequence continues at coordinate 183,370 of PVIJ01000411.1, forward strand.
CAGTTTCACAGAAATGCAAGTTGAAGCTCAGAGAATAGATTTGATGCTCTTAAAGATCCAAAGCACAGCTAGGACATGAACTTCACACGTAATCCCAGGCACTGATCAAGACACCCATGTTCTCAAATTTGCCCCCAGGGTTTCTGATTCAGTAAATCTGGGATGGGTCCCAGGAATCTGCATTAGTTTTTTTCTTATTATAGAAAACTTCTCATCTATATAAAAGTCAAGTACAGATTATAAAGGAATATCTTTGAACTCTTCACCCAGCTCAATAAGTACCATTTCATGGCCAATCTTATTTCATATATACCTCTCTCTACTTGCCTCTCATCCATATTTTTGAAGCAAAATTCAGGTATTATCATTTCATCATCATTATGTCAGTGTGTCTCTCTCAAATATAAAGACATAAATCAAAGGAAATATAACCCATGATACCATTTATTGTATCTAAATTTTATTTTAACAGGAACCTGTATTTTTCCAAAGCACTATTAGTAAATTCTGGTCGTTTAGAACAAGAGCCCCGCAGTCAGAATAGCTGCCCTGGGCCATACAGACTCTTAATGGCATCTTCCAACTGCCCTGATTTTTCTCAAACTGTCCACATTGAAAGACAAAACCAGAGTATTTAGTAAAACAAGTCTGCTTCCCTGCGGGTGACAATGATTCAGACTAGAATCACCCTCCTCCAAAATAAATAAATAAATAAACTAAATAGATTTGAGACCTCAAGTAAAACAAAGTCATGAAATAGGTTTCTTTTGTCTCAGGAGCAATCTGCAGTGTGAGTGTGAGGGAAAAAGTTAACTGCATTTGTTATTTTTGAAGTGTTAGATGTGTATTTCACTATAGGTGAAGGGAGACTATTTACTTAACCTGGGATCAATGAGAATGCAAGTCCAGAAGGACAGACACTTAGTTCTTTTTGCTTCTCTATCTCGGTGTCTGACATAGTATAGCACATAGTAGGTGCTCAACCTTTTCATTGACTGTTCTAAGAACCTGAACTGATGTTTCATCTTAATGCTGTGACAGGGACGTTTGCAGTGAGCTTATCCGAGAAGGCAGAGTGGAAAGAGCTCTTACTGCTGTCCTTCTTTCACTTTCTAACGTCAGGGAAATAAGCAATATAGATGCCTGCTGTAATGAAATATTCAGAACCGAACTGGAGCAGCGGGAAATAATTGTTGTCTGGGGACTTTTTGTCCCCCATTGGCACTTTCTCTGAACCCCTGAGATAGGTGGCAGGTCTTTCAGGGAATGATACAGTGACTCTGCTGTCATCTCCCTAGGACAAAGGATGCCATCGACCAGACACCCAGCTGGAGGTAGTAGGGCTTCTTAGCCGGGGACATATGCTTGGGGCTCATTTGGTTTTGACAGTGACCCAACTGCAAATATATAATCTTGCTTATTAAGATAAATTGCCTGCAGAAGAGATTTACCTTTTAAGATAAATCCTCCCTGAAGTCTCCATTGTAAAATCCCCAGGGAGCAATTTTTCCTGCATGTCTGTTTTTCCTGCTATATAAAATAAGGTAAGCAAAACAGTGTCTTTCCCTTTAGTTCCCAGAGCAGAGTGATATGCCACAGAGTACTATATATTAGGAATTGAGAGTGAGGCAAGCAGGGTCAGCTTCATTTATACAGGCTGGTTGTATTGAGAATACAAGAAATTTTAGATTTATGGATTATCAATCAAAAACTTTTTAAAATCCCTAAATGAGTTTTGATTGATACCTAATACAAGAATGAGCAGGTTTCCTCCCCCTCAACAGTAACTGAGAAAGAAATTTTAATGGTAATCAGGCCACAGTGGATGGTAATCCACTGCCCTGATCCATGTTTAATATTGGGGAAGTAGACAAAGTACCGGATTGGGTTGTTCCAGTATCCCTTGATCAGTTAACTTCCTCCTGTGGCCTCTTGGTCTTTGGTCCTGAATATGTCCTCTCTCATGAGTGAGATTTTTAAGCTTCTGAGAATGTGCAGAATTAGGAGAATTGTCTTTAAAGTTTTTTTATGAACATTTTAGGTGGGAGCTCTTGGATCACCTTTCCTGTCTGGCTTCAGTCTCCTGCTTCTTTGCACTTTGCTGCTAAAGGTATAGCTAAGAACCTATGATGCAATCGGTCCTTGTGGTCGGTGCTGGAGTCACTGCACTGCAGTGTATGGAGAGCTGGTGAGGCCAGAGCATTTGCACTGGCCGTGGCGAGGCTCATCCAAAGATTGGCTGGTGCCAGGCTGCAGTGGGCCTGCTCCTTTACTCAGAAACAGAAGCTTGGTGGGTATTGGGCAAGAGCCAGACCTTACCCAATTGTCCTTTCTTCCCCTTCCCCATCCTGCTGCTTTCTCCCCTTACTGGCCCCTCCCAGAAGCACTTTGTCAATAGGCATTCAACCCCTGACTCATTGGCTCAGTGTCTGTTTCAGAGAGAGCTCAACCTAAGTCACACTTCTTCCTGAATCAATCTCTCATCTGGAAGAATCTAGAACCAAATATGAATACTTCTGTATAGTTGAGGGAAATTTTAATCCTGCCCTCAAGTTTAAGGGGAAATTATTGGCAATTTTGCATTTTATTCTTTGCAGAATTGTAGGCATATGTCCTGAGGATGACAATAAAAGATGTTTTCGGCAAATCTAAGGCTAAATAGGGGAAAAGTCTAAGAAATCAATGCAGCCGTTTATTGAATGCACTAGGATTCCAGGTGCTCCATGAGGTGTACAATGTGCATCAGCTCATTTCATCATTATGATTAACCTCTGAGGTCATTAAAATTAATAACCCATTGTAAAGATGAAGAAACCAAGGCACCTAGCATTTTAGTAATCTGCAAGACCCTACAGTTAATAAGTGACTCCACCCATTTCAGAAACAAGTTCCCTAAGTGTGTGGGAGCATCCAAGCCCCATTGTGTAGCTTCAGAATAATTTGAGATTGATATCTAAGAGCAACTCACCAACTGTCATTTAACCTGGGCAGGATTGCCAGTAGCATAAATGTGACCCAAACATTGTCTCCACATGAGCAAAGAAGAGACCATGTTCTTACTCCTTGCCTTGTGATCTTGCCTGGTAAACATGGATGGGTTGGGGTAGGTAAGGGTGGGAATTGTCATTCACTGTTGCTCTGAGAACAAAGCTGCCAGACATTGCAGGGAGAGGCCCAGGAAACATTTCAAAAGCTCCATTGGAACTGGACAACCTTTCAATCCATTTATCAAAGTGTCTGCAGTTCCCGTTTCAAGGTAGATGAAGCAATAATAAATTTGCGAAGAAAGTTAATCTGTGTCCAAAGCATTTTAGTAAATTAAAAAAGGGGGGGAGGGTTGGCTCCAAGGGGGATGTATTGGTTCTTGCCAACTCCTATTTGACTTACTGTCTCCTTGATAAGTCCTCCTTGCTCTTGTGTTTTTGGATGGAATAATCGGTCGGTTAATCATTTTCCGGAAGCAGGACGATGCACTTTAGCTAATGCAGTTCTCTCTTTCTTTCAGAATTCTAATTATTTAGAGAGGCAGCCCAACCCCTCCTCAACCAAGAAAGCCTTTCCACTGGCCATCTTCCTTTATTTTCCCAGAAAATATTTCAGTACCTTTCTTACCCCTTTATCCATTTCCAACTTCATACATTTTATTCAGGTTTAAAAAAAAAAAAGTAAATCGCAAATCCTTTCCCCTGGTCACTTTTGAGCTTTTCTCCCCTAGAAGGGTGAGACTCTAAACCCAAAGCAAGCAATTGGCAGGAACTAGGCTCTCTGGCTCTATGGGTTGATTTTGTTATTTTTATTTATCAGCCAAAAATGGTAGCTTCTGTCTCTCTCAAGGAGAGTGCTTCACAATAGTTCGGTGTTCTGGCATCACGCTGGGATAAACACACTATTAGGAACTCTCACAAAGACCCCGAGATAATTGTGAAGGGACAGTTACCAAAAATGAAGCACCCAGCCCTGAACCCTCCTCCACGCCCCATCAGTAACACCATTAAAGCTGTCAGATTGTCAACCCACTGGAGGTATTTATAAAATCAGTATACAATCCTGCAGATGGATAGCGGCAGGATTGTTAGCTGGAGAAGAGAAGCTCATGAAAAATAAAATTAATAAAATTTACAAGCAGATTGTCATGGGGAACAGATAAATTCCCTACAATCTACTGTTTTGCTCAATTGTGGCAGAAGAAGGCCACTTGGGGAGGTGGCAAGAGAGCTGGCTGTAAACGGGGTTCCTAAGGAGGCGCAGGACTGAGTATATTTACAGCAAGAAACCAAGTGGTCGCCCCATCAAATGCAGGCTTTTGCCTGTGTGAACACTTCTCTTTCAGCAACACCACCAGATTTTTCTGCTTAAATATTGTTCTTCTCTCTTCATCCCACTGTATTGCAAACTGGAACCTAATGGGATTTTCCCATTATGTTTGGGATGCCTTAAAATGTATGTGTTCCTGGAATATGTGGCCCTACTTTGGCTTCCGGGCATGGTTATAGAGCTGACAGTTCTAGACCTCTCTCCTGTTTGCACAACCCTTGACCCTGATTTTCATGATCATCCATTTCCCAGAAGTGGCCAGAGCTGTTTCCCTATGGCTAAAGATAGCCACCCAGCCTGAGAGGGGCTGGGAGTCCCAGAGACTAGTCTTCGGTAGGCAGAAAAGACTGGGACCGCTGTGTCTGCTGCAGCCTCGGGAATGGCCCAGATGCCTGTGGAAATCACATTAGCTGGATGACAGGAGCTGGGCCCCCTTTTCCTGGAGGCTGATGGAGAGCAGAGGAGTGGCCTCGGTGACACTGCCTGACCTCTGTTGTCATCGTGGGCTTTGTTCAGCGCCCTGGCTCCAGGCTGGAGCCCTGCTCATTGAATCAGTCCCAGCCAGGAGAACCTGCACTGGGACTCACTGTGCATAGATTTACTTACATCAGCTGCAGACAGAGGAAACTGAATTGCAGATGGGGAACACCCTGGCACTCATCTCAGGAGCCACTAGTATTTACAACTGCACCCTATTCCATACTCTGAGCCTTGCTTTGGAGCTAGCTGTGGCCCCATATAGTCCCCAAGTATGGTTCAGCCAGGAGCTTGTGGCAGCTCATTCCAGCAGAGGGATGCAGAGACATGGATGCCTCTCTTCTGCTCACACTGTCTTTCCTGCCTCTTTGCAAAATGTCTGTTTGGAGAGCCCAGATTTCAGTGGTTGGCTGAGCTCTGTCTTCAAATCTATTTGAAGTCATCAGTAGCTCTTGCTGAGGAAAATCAGTGTGGAAGTGTGCATTAGTACTCACTGTCTCTGGACAACTCAACAATGAAAAATGTGTTGACGCATTCTCCCAAAATGTTCTCCTTTTAGGACTTTGTACCAAGAAGTCGCTAGACAAATGTCCTCCAGAATTTGAGGGTGGAATATTCATCCTTTTGTTTCTTGAAATGTCAAATAAGTGAATACTCAACAATGTTGAATCATATAGCCATCCACACCTTTGAATAATATACAGCCATTAAAAATGTTGGTGTAGACTACTGTTAATGACATGGGCAGATATTCTCAATATAACTGAAAAAAGAGGTTTTAACAAACTACACTAGGAGATCATATTGGTAACATGTATATATAGTACTCATAATTGGTAGCAATAGTTATGTCTGGATAGATATATTTTTTACCATAATATCTTGTATATGTATGCATCTTTTATATGTATGTATCTTTTATAATCTGCAGAAAGCATGAAGAGTTGACTGTGGCTCTAATCCCATCTCTTTGCACACCCCCCTCTCCCACACCACCCTCTTTGGAGCCTCTTCAGCCTGCAACTGTGCACAACTGGCAGCAGTTAAGGCTGAACAGGTTTTCTCAGGACCACTTTGCAGGCCTAATAGGTCTTTAGGGATTGATGGCTCACTGAGATGCCAAGCAGGTTAAAGTCTGAATGAAAGCAAGTGCGTGTATTTGGTCTATCAAAATACAAAAGCAATTCTTAAAGAGAAACTTGTGACAAAACTTGGTTTTGAGTCAGTTGCAAGACCCAATGATTTTTCCCTTACCCTCTGTCCTCAATACAGCACATGCTGCATTGAGGGGGTGGGAGGGTTAGGGGGCCCAAGGGGACAGCAGAGGGACCCCATCTTGCATGGATTTGCGGAAATGTTATTTGAATTCATCATGCCTGTCGCTAAGAAGACCCAGGCAGTCCCCTGGGGTCTCTGGTTCTCTAGGATCAGCCGAGATGGTTATCCCCATCAGAAAATCAGAATGTCCCAGCTCCATACCAATCCCAGAGACAAAGGCAGGAGTCCCTGAGAGATGAGAGATTGAGTGGTATTGACTCTGCTGTGGGGGAGGAACCTGATGGGGGAGGGGCAAGGGGAAAAGGGGAGCAGGGGTCCTCTCTGGGAGGTGGCAAAACAGAGACTTGGGTGGAGTGTGTGAAACAAATAGCCCAGCCTTTTGGCTCGTGGCCTGGAGGTGCGAGACCACCCACAGAGCTTGCCTGGAGGCAAAGTGGCTCCGCCTGGTAACCATTCCAGCAAAGGCCACACTTGAGGGATAATGTGAAGGCTTGTAGCAGCCTAGGGCCTGAGACTGAAAGGGCCCCCAAGCCCATCTGACTGCAGAGGGTTTTGTTATCATAATGAGATGCAGATAAAGCAGGCCTTGTTCCCTCTTTAACTTCCTTTGCCTCTTCTTGTCTAGAGACCTGAGTGAAAACCAGATCCTGGGCATTCCAAGGAAGGCGTTCCGAGGCATCGCTGACGTGAAGAACCTGTAAGTGATGTTTTTTGTTACTTTTGCTGCAGATGTAGGTGGCTCCCTGGCCAGAGCCTGGAGGAGGAACAGAGCAAGAAGGTGGCCTCACCGTGCTGTAAGCTGTCTTGGTCCGGGTACCTCTGAGACAGATTGAAGGATGTGGTTAGTGGTTTCCAGGGAGCACACGTGCAATGCCAGCACAGCAACCCAGACTTGTTCTTCCCGGGGTATTTGGCTCTTGAGTGGAATCCCTGGGCTGGGTCAGAGCCTGGCCCCATAGTTGCCTAACTTGTGACCTAGGACTCAAACTCAGCTTCTCCCTAGGTCATTGTCTTTTATGAAATGGAGATGAGAGCTTTGAGTATAGCTTGTATTTAGCAAGTGTGCAATAAATAAGTCTTGATGGCGATGGTTACAATGATAATAAAGATCACAATGGTGAAAATGGCAGTTTTTAAGTAATATCTTGTGAGAGAGCACTGGGACTTGTAGCCAAGAATCTTGGCGTGACGTTGCCAGATCTACTGTTATAAGCACTTGCTTGACTTGTTTTTGAATAATTATTGATTCACGGAAAGTCTCAAAAAATAGTCAACAGGCTCATATTTCTGCTCATTCAGTTGCCTCCCAGTTTTAGCAGTTTATATAACTGTAGTACAGGACCCAAACCAGGCAACTGACATTGGTGCAATCCACAGACCTAGCCTGCGGATTCCTCGACTCTGCAAGCACTCCTTTTCCTCGTGCGTGTTTGCGCGTGTGTGCCTTTATCACGTGCAGAGCCCTGTGGCCATCGCCACTTTCAGTGCAGAACTGTTCTGCGGCTGCGTATTTGAACTTGGCAAATAACTTTAATCGTTTCCGATCTGGCTTCTGTTGTTGGCTGCTGCTCTTCTCCAGCCACACCTCTGTGTCCCTGTGCTCTGGACATGTGTTTGGACACGGGCAGGGGAGAAGGGCTGGCTTGTCTGCCCACTGCCCTCCTCCATGGGCTCAAATTCAACTTGCGTCTTGGAGGCTTTTTAAAAAACCACTTTAGCTGTTCCTTTCTCCTGTAAGGATGGCAGGGATTTCAGTGTACCAGGAAGTGGTTGATGGCTTCCAGATACAGGCTGCCTCCCTCCCTGATGGTAGAGAAATCAGTGGGAAGTTTTGGTGTTTAATGTACAAAGCACATAAGAGGACAGAGGCATCTTGGGCGAAGGGAGCAGGTGGAAGGGAGGACTTGGCAAAGGGGCTCTTGGGCAGGAGGCTGCCTACTGCTTCTTCAGGAAAGTTTTGCCCAGGAGGGAGCAGGAGAGGGAGGTGAATGAGGGTGAGGCACACAAAGCCTCAGAGAAAGTGACTTCAGATCGTGCATATAGACCCAAACCAAGAGATAATACAACATAGCATTGCAGGCCAGTGGGCAAGCGGGGGAAGACAGAGATCCTTCAAATCTCATGGGTCAGCAGTGAGAAAATGGAGGCCCAGAGAAGGGCAGTGACTGACTCAATTCAACCAGCTTCGTACTGACTGGCCGCATATTAATGGTGTGCACATGAAAAATGGCATATCTGCCCTATCTCATGGCTCTTACTTAAATGGACCAGGTAGCAAAAAAATCGTACCGTAGTCACAGCTGAGCAGGGCTGCATCATTAGCAACTACATCTCTGATTCTCAAGAAAGGCAGTAAATGTCTCCGTGATCCTCAATCGCAGCTGGGGTTTAGGGGATTATTGTTGTTTTCCTGTAACACCTCTGACTTCACAAAGGCCCAAGGACCTAAAAGGTCAAGGAGCTGAAAACAGACTCCTGTGTCACTGAGGATGGGCTGTAAGGAGGCTCTTCTCCGCCAGGCCAAGCAAGCAGGCCTGGACTTGGCAAGGCTCTTCCCTTTGGTTTATACCCCGTGTCAGCGTGTGGCCCTGAGGGGAATGGGGAGTGGGGCGAAAACCCCTGCTGAAAGGATGAATTAACCAACTAAACCAAAGGCTTGCTGATAATGTGCTTCACACAGTTCAGTCAGCTTGCACTTGTTGGGCAGAACCAGTAAGACCCAAAAGTATAATTCATGTTCTCAGGCGGTTTACAGTAAAACTGGGGACCAGGAATGCATGTCAGTGAGAGAATATTTACTGATAGATCGATCCTTATGAAATCGGGCAAATGAGTGACTGACTGTGCAGAGAAAAGGGCTCTCAGAGCCAAGAGAAGAAAGCCAGCTTCAGGCGGTGCAGCCTTGAGGTTTGAATTGGCTTGAGCAGCCTGCTTGAGGCGCCCAGCTGGTCCACACCGAGTCTGTTGCTGTAGGTACATTGCTTGATACTTGGGAACCTACTATAAAATGAGAATAAAAGCTGTACTTGACCTCTTAGAGTTTTTTGAAGGTTAATAGAGTAATGCATATGGAAAGGGCACTGCTATGTCTGACACATGGAAAGCACTTAGAACAGCCTGTTATTGCTGCTCCACTCGTTGGTTGTTCTTACTGGAAAGATGTTAACTGGGCCTGAGGGAGAGCTGGAGTCCCACAGAATGAACAGGACAAAGTGTGGGAGTAAACCTGTATACCCTCAAGCAGCGACATCTCAGGGAAGTGAGGGGCTGTCAAGGCAGAATAATGGGGGATAAGTTTAGAAAGAGAGGTGAAGCCAGCATTGCCTGAGAGGATGGACTTCAGACACAGGTGCTGAAAACAGAATGTGGGTGGCTTCTGGCCTGGGGAAGGTCATGATGAAAACATTTATTCTGGGAGAGGAGCCTCAGGCAGAAGAAGAGAAAAGAAGGGCCACAGGTGGAAGATGAGTCTCAGTTCCAACATGAGGGACAGGCTTTCACTTTGGAGACAGTGGTCAGAAGGGGAAGAGGGACAAAATAAAAGGACAAAGGAGACCGAGTCCACAGAAGCATGTCAGTCAATGAGTTACTAGAGGTCACGGAAAAAGAAGAGAAGAATGACGGTCTCCAAGCACAGGTAAAATAGAAGACGATGGCAAATTCTCAGCCATTCATCCATGCATCCATCAAAATATTGTGTGAGCTCCTGCTAAGTGCCAGTTCTGGGGCAGACTGTAGAAAGGTATACAGATATGTGAACCTTGCCTTCTCGTTGCTTCTGCGCCAGAGATTGGAAGGTCTGGAGAAAGAACCAGGCTGGAAAGTCAGGAATTGGGTTGTAATCTTTCCAGGAGTGATGCCAAGTCTTCTACAGGCAGAGGGAGAGAGGGAGGGACAGATAAATGGGTTGAGAATCTTCCGTGTATTGGGAAGTTGATGAACCTGACACCCCAACTTGTTCCTGCTGGTTAAATGCCTTTGGTCTCTGGGCCATGGCTATGTCTTTTGGGCTCAGCTTCTGTGGTTTTAATAAGAGGGAGGTCAACTAAATAATACAGCCTTAAGAGAAAATGTCATGTGGGTAATTGGAAACATAAGACCAATGCAGAGGAGCAAATCCAAGTAAGAGAAGCTTCTGGGTGGAGGTGATCATTGAAGCTGTGCATGGAGATTGAAGCTGTGCGTGCACTAGTACATGCAAAATAGGAATCGCTCCTTGGAAAGGAAGTTCCTGTAAAACCTTTTAAGGGAATGTGCTTCCTCCCACAAAACCCCAAGGACCCACCTGTGGACAGTCTCTCCTTTGATGAGGAGCTGCTAGTTTTAAATGTCGTGACCCTACACAAATGTGTTTGAAAACCACCTCCCAGTGCCCTAGCCTTCTCCACCCCCATGGGTGAGCTCAGGGAATATAACACTATCCTGCTGTTTGAGCAGATAAATGATTGGAGTATCACACTAAATGATATGTAAAATAACAGCTGCTTTGACCCATCCATTATAACTTCCATTTAGGTTGAAAATCAAGGATTATGTTTTCTATAATTTTGTAGTCTTCACTTGGATTTTCTTTGCTTGTCTTGATAGTCCCCTTTAAGAAGGAAGAGACTGGGATCCCCATTTCCCAGATGATAACATTAAGTCCTGACCGGTGCATGTAAATGGCAAAGGTCAGCAGATGCCATTAGGCCTGGGCCTCCCACCTTGCCCGCCCTTAATGACAAATCCACTATCTCAAGGACTCTCTGGAGACACTTCTTTCCACCCAGATTCCTCCCCAGGAAGCCATACCAGTGCCAGAAGGGAAACAGAACCAGGACTGCCAGGCCTGATTCTCCTGGGCCAGTGGTAAGTGTGCCACTTTTATCAGCGCCTGGAGAGAAAGTGCAGGTGGCAGTTGATCCCTGTGGTTATGGGGGGTCTGCAACCTAAAGCTAGCGCTGAAGGAACTGGGTGCCCTGCCCCCCACAGGCAGCAGAAGAAGGCCCCTAATTGCTTCCTGCTGTGGAGGAGGGGGAGGAGGAGAAAGTAGCTGGGGACACCACTCAGAACTTCCCAGGAGCTGGTCTCATTCCACTGCCTGTCTGAAAGGGGACGCAGGCTGTGTTTAAGGAGAAATGAGCAGGTAGATGGGCAAACTGATCTGGAAAAAGGGACCCTCAGAGAGACTGACCTGTCCACACACTTACATAAAATCCATGCCCTCGTTAAAAGCCTACTGTATGCAAAAGCTGTGTCTGTGCTAGATAAAGACACAGTGAGAAGGAGAGAGGAGGAGATAGAAAGAAGCGGGGTGGGGCAGGTGGGAGAATGAGTAATTCGAAAGACATAGAGATAGGAAAAAAGAAATGAATTGGGAAGGGAAAAAAGAGGTATGACAAGCCACAATCCAACAAAGCATAATAAAAAGACAAAAAAACAGTAAAAAAAAAAATGTCCCCTTGCCCTATCTTTCTCAGCAGTTATGTTTTCCTCTGTTTTTCAGTTTCTATTTGCGAGAACTCTGTAGGACATGCATTCCAGAAGGGAAAATCAATAACCCCTGTCTCTGCCAGCTAGCAGAATTTGGAATTGACGGTTTCAAAACAAAGCTGGGCAGGCGGCCTTTGTGTTCTCTGCTTAGTCTGTGTTGCTGCACTGCCCGCATCTGCCCTCCCGCTTCCTGAGATTAATGAGGGCTGTCTCTGGGCCATGAGCAGGCGGGATCTTGTGTGAGGATGTGGGAGGGGGAAGGGACACGGAGCGCCCATGCTTTGGTAGCGTCTCTGTCTGCTAATCTCAGCAGCCGTGCATTCTGCCACTGCACCTGGACCAGAGTCCATGCTCCCACTCATGCCCTGCAAGACTCTGCACGGTCCAGGTCCTCCTTCACTCATACCATGCTTCCCAAGCTCCATTCTGATCTTTGAACACTTCAGGCTTCTCCCTGCCCCCGGACCTTTGCACTTGCCACTCCCTTGGCGTGGGTTGCTCAGTCCTCAGACTTCTGCAAACCCAGATGTCACCTCTTTGGCATGACCCTCCCTGACCTATCAAAAGCAGCTCTCCACTCTTCACCGTGCCTCCTCTCTATCCCATTACCCGGTTATCTTTCTCCAGAGCACTTATGATCCTCTGAGATTATCTTGCTCATTTATTTGCCACCCTGTCTCTGTATGTCACACAGAATGAGCCTGGACACAGGGACTCTGCCTGTCTCAATCCCAGTGGAGGCCTCCCTGGTGGCATAGGAGTTAAAGTCAGCACTATAAAGCTATCAGCAGCCACTGCAGCCTGAGTTCGATCCCCTGCCCAGGAGCTAACCCATATGACAAGGCAGACCTCTCCTGTCTTGCCCGCTGCTCCCCTCAACAGTGTATTTCAGTCATTCTCCCTGTTCTGCTCCCCATTCTGTCTCTGGCGAATCCTCTCACCCCCTGCACCTCTGGCCTATACCCCAGGTCTCGTATGCATAAATAAAAATAAATTAAAAAAAAAAATCCCAGTGGAATCCCCTGTGCCCAAGCAGCTCATGGCAGAGAATAGGATAGACTAAAAATGCAGCCACTGAAGATTTTGATCATTCATTCCTCGAGCATTTGTGCGTGGCCTGTACATGAAAGAAATCATGCACAATTGTTTAAATGTTTAATATGAAAACAATAGTATAGAAATAAGACACTCCCTTGTACTAGAAAAACTCATGATCTTAGAGCAAACTAGCAAACCAGCTGCTGCTGCAGGACACGGGCTCGGACTCCATTGAAGGGAAGGACAGAGATGTGGGAAGGTTCTAAGAAACAGGCCTGATTCTGGCTTCACTTAATAAATGACATGGGGTGAATCTTGAAGGACGAGTAGGAGTTCATCCCAGGGAAAGGCATTCCAGGAAGAAGGAATGCCATGTGAAAAATCACCAACCTGTGCAGAGGAACAGAGGCATGTGAAAGAGTTGGTGTTTGTCAGAGATTCATGGCTGGAACATAGGAAGCAAGAGAGGCAATGAAGGGAGATGAGACAGGGAGTGGGGAGGGCACCTTCAATGCCATGATCCATACAGTAACAGGGACCCACAGAAGGGCTTATAATAGGGAAGTAGTATGATCAGATTTCATTTAAGAAACACTGCTCCAGCAACAGTGAGGGGGTGCTGAGAGGAGACTGAAGTCAAGGCGGCCAGTGAGGGGACTCAGCGCAGCTCAGAGACGATGAGACCTGAATCAAGTGTGTGGGGGCAGGGGGGCACATCCAGCTGCAGAGACTCACAGGCCAAGCCAAATGCTTTGGGGGTTAACCGTCGAGTGACCTGAGTGCCCGTCACCAGGCTTTCTCAGGCAAAGGCAGAGGAGTCCCCAGTGGAATTTCAACATGATCACGGTGCGCACCGCTCACCAAGAAAGCCATGCTATGTCTTGGAAGGGGGATTTGGAAAGATCTGCTCACAGCAGCAAACTGATTTATCAACTTTCTGAAATACGGCAGGGGTTCCATCCTCCCCTCCTTTACATTCCTGGCTGAGTATGTCAGATTCTGTTGGACTGGACCCCAGTCTGCTAAGTGCCACCCATGTAAGCTATTTAAGGAAAGGGATCGTGCCAGCCTAGCACATGCCCTCCTCCCCCCGCCCTTCCTCCCTTCCTCTTTCCTCTTTTTCCCTTCCTTCCTCCCTCTTTCCCTCTCTTACTCTCTCTCTCCCCTACTTCCTTCTGCTCTCCCACTTTTTCATTCTTCCTCCACAAATCATTGACTATATTCTTGCCAGGCCCCAAACAAATCCTGAAATAAAAAGGTGAACAAGACCGTCTCTGCTCTTGAGAATATTTTTCTTCAGTGGGAGGCAAGCAGACAGGCAACGAGTGTGTATAATATGATCAATACCCCCCTCCAGCACTCTTCTCAATCTGCCCATGGCCAACAATGTAAGTGCTCAATAAATACCATTGATTTATTAAAGCAAATCCCCTGAAGTAAGAAAAATAGTAAAAGACAGATTAATTAGACTCCATTAGTCTAGAAAGATAGGATGCAGTGCAATCCAAAAGTAAGGAGATGGTGGCGGTTAAGTGCCCCCTCCCAGAAATCGTGCCAGATTGGAAGTCATACAAGTTACAAGTAGAATCTCTTCCAGGACATGATTGCAGATCTTTATCTTACAGTGCAGTTACATCCCACTAAACCCATTGTGAACTAAAGTGGAACTCCAGAACACTAGCAGCACAGTGCCCTGCAGACTGTTAGCTACTTACCCTCATGGTCTTGCGGATGCCTGGGAGCTATGCTTGCTGCCACTGCACAGCATTGCAAGAGAGGGCGGCACTGGGACCACTGCCCCACAAAAGATCAAAATGGAAAGTGGAGTTAGTGAGCATCCCTGTTACACTGTCATGAAGTTGAAAAGTCTTCAGTTGAGCCTGAGTAAGTCTGTACACAGTTTTATAGACTGTTAAGGTCCTCTGTTGGGCTTTGAACATTTCCGATAGCACCCCACCTAAATTATAATTGTCAGCTTCCCTCCAATAGCCTGAAGCTGTGTAGACAGAGAGGTCAGGTCTGCAAGATTTATCCTCTAATAGATGCTTAGTAAACAATGAGTAAGTGAATGAATGGATGACTTTCGCAACAAAGAAAATCCGAGATCACTCGGATCCTGGTGAAAGAACATGACTAGTTCTAGGAGTAGAGAATACAAACAAAGCAGCAAGAGCCAGCCTGGGGAACCCTTGGTGTTTTTTCAGGATATTAGAAGACCATTATTCTGGCTCCAGCACTAAAATTTATTGTCTGAGACATTTTTATTTGTGGACAAAATTCCTTTTTAAGTCATCACAGATATTTAACCCCTCTGAGAAGGAAGTCCATAGCAAGCAAGAGGTTTAAAACATGTGTGAAAAATAGAATCCCATCCTTCCCAACCGAAGGGAGAAGGCACATGATTCAGGGTCCCACAGAGTTGGGCTTAGGGGTCTTAGGAGATACTCACCACTGGACAGATCTTTTACCTGGAAATTTTTAATCCCAAAGAAAGCAGAAAGGAGATGGCTACTGTGGAAGTCACATTTTGAGACTCTAGTAAGTATTGATGTTCTGATGCCTTATCTCATTGGAATCAATTTAGAGTCATCATTAAATGTATGAGTTTTGGAGTCAGACTTGACTTCTTTTTGAATTCTTATTTTGCTGATGATGATTTTTGTGACTCTGAGCAAGTTCCTTAGCCTTTCTGGGCCTTGGTCTCCAAATCTATAAAATGAAAACAAAACTTAGTAAGGAGTAAAACAGAGAAAGTATGTGCTTTATACTTGTGCCTAAAAATACTACATAGCTTGTTTAATTCACACAATAGCTTTGCCAGGGAAATGTTTATCAGCCTCTAGATATAGGTAGGGAAGTAGAGGCTCAAAGAAATTCAGGAATGGTCCCAAGGCAACAGAGCTAATCAGTGCCAGGCAGAATCCCAGCATGAGTCTGGAGTGCCAGTAGTTTTCTGAGTAGTTAGCCAGGAAAAGCATGGAGATTTGCTAAGCATAGAGTGATGTCTTGTAGGAAACAGCAGGTATAGATCAGTGGGGAATGTTGGAAGTGCATTCCTGGCCACAGCACCAGCCAAGCCCCCTGGCAGGAGCAGGCTGAGATAGCCACTATTCAGAAAGACATTCCAAGAAGACCATCAGAATCATCTGTCTGCTAATATGAGTTCTTTTTTTTTTTTTTAATCCATAGACTATTTTTTAGAGCAATTACAGGTTTATGAAAGAATTGAGTGGAAACCACAGGGAGTGCCTACATACCCTCTGCCCATCTCCTATACACAGAATCTCTTCTATTATTGTATCTTTAATTAGTGTGGTTCATTTGTTTCCCAGGTTGAACCAACATTGATACCTTTTAACTAATGCCCACCTTTACATGACAGTTCACTCTTGATGTTGTTCATTCAGTGGGTCTTGACAAATGTATAAAAATGTATAATGACTTGTATCTACCATGGTAGTGTCAAAACAGTTTCAATGTACTAAAAATCCCCTTGCTCCACGTTCACTCCGCTCTGCACTTTCCTAAGCCAAGCCCTGAACTGCGAACTATCCAATGTAAAGGTAAATCCCTCCATCTTTTCCCAGCCCCCTCACAATAGTTTGTGTTTATTCCATTTTTTTTTTCAGAAGACTCTGACAACATATCTTCTCTTTTTCTTCTTTGAGAATGAGTGACTTCCTGCACATTTCAGCACCTTCCGTAGTCCTCCAGACCAGAACCAGCTCAGACTTTAGAATTCTCTCCTAACACCTCTCCTTTAGAGAAGACCTGGGATTCAGGTCTGTGTTGTACAACCTTGGTATGAACTTTGAAGGCGTTCAAATAATGGTTAAGCATTCAGTTTCCCCAGTGAGGCTGCCTGGAATCTAACCCTGCCTGCACTACCTCTGTGATTTTAAGCAAATTGCATATTTTTTTATTAGCCTCAGCTTCCCCATAGGTTAAGTAGAAATAATATTACTTCATGACGGCATCATGAAGATAAATAATATTATTGCTGCATTTATCCCATCTCTGAGAGTTGATTTGGCTCCAGGTACCACACATAATAGACAAAATCTTCCCTTCCTACACAAATATATACCCCAAGAAGAAGGTCATATTTGCATGTCCTGGCTCCAAGGAAACCTAATTCTTAAAAACATTTAACTTCATCATGCCTTTTCTTATATCTTCTGGTATGGCTTTCTTATTCTGGTTTATGGCTTGCAATAGGGCAGATACAGAGTGGATCAGAGATAAAGAGGGTGCACTTACCTTACCTTATGCTCTCTCCTTGTCCCTATCAAGATTGGGAAGTTGCAAAAGAACCCAGGAGACCTGGGTTCAGTCACAGCTCTGTTCTCATCTCCTGCCTACCTGTTGTCAGCTGGATAATGTCCCTCCCCTGAAGAGTTCTATACCCTAACATGGCAATAGGGTCTTTGCAGTTGTGATTACATTATGGGTCTGGAAATGGATAGGAACTCTGTATTATTCAGGTGAACCCAATGTAATCATAAGGGTCTTTCTTTTTCTTGTTTTTTTTTTAAACCCCCTTGTTTATTTTTTCACATTGGGGGATTTCTTCCCTCAGGCGCAGTCATCATAGTTTTCCCACCACCAGAGTGCTCACATTCCTCCACCACACTCTTCTCTCTCCTCCCCATTCTCTCCTCCTAAATGTCTCAGATCTGTGGTCTGCCTTCAAGTGTCAGTCTTACAGTTTGTCTTTGTCTGATCCTTTGTATGGTTTCTCCAGATTCCACATGTAAGTGATACCATCTGGTATTTCTCATTCTCCTTCTAGCTCACAGGCTCACTTCACTTAGAATAATCCTTTCCAATCCCATCCATGTTGCCACAACATGAGTTGTGGCATGAATTTATCATTTTTGATCACTGAGTCGTATTCCATTGTGAGTCGTATTCCATATACCGAATCTTCTTGATCCACTTCTCTGATCTGGGGCATTTAGGTTGTTTCCATATCTTGACTATTATAAATAGAGCTGCTATAAACATAGCAGGTTTATAACAGTTTTATAACCATAGTAGGCGATAAACATAACACGTTTCCTTTTGAATTAGTTTTGTGCGCTTTGGATAGATACCTAGGAATTGCTAGGCCATATGGTAAATCCATTTTTAGTCTTTTGAGGAATCTCCGCACATCTTTCCACAGGGGCTAGAACAGTCTACATTTCCTCCAACAGCGTAATACAGTTCCTTTTTCTCCACGCCAGCACATGTTGTTTCACCAGCACATGTTGTGTCACCAGCACATGTTGTTTGAAGGATTTTTTTAAGATGGACCATTTCACAAGTGTGAGGTGATATCTCATTGGGGTCTTGATCTGCATTTCCCTGATGATACGTGATGATGAACATTTTTTCATGTGTCTGTTGGCCATTTGCATGTCTTCTTTCCAGAAGTGCCCATTTAGCTCTTCTGCCCATTTTTTGATTAGATTGTTTTCTTTTTGTTAACTTGTATGTGTGCTTTGTAGATCATCTGTATCAGTCCCTTATCAGGTAGATGTATGATGTGCAATATTTTCTCCCATTCAGTAAGGTATCTTGGTCACTGTCTCTTTTGCTGTACAGAAGCGTTTTAGTTTAGTGCCAGCTTTTTCTCTTCCTTGCTGCTAGAGAAGAGTTCACAAAGATGTTTTTGAGGTTTATGTCATGTTGTGCTTCGCCTGTGTTTTCTCCTGTGTACTTTATGGTTTCAAGAAAAAATGTGCTGGAAACATAGGGAGAAACACCCCCTGGAGCAGGGAGTAAGGGCCACACCCACCCTGGAAAAGGCAAGGAAACAGATTCTCCCCTAGTGCCTCCAGAAGGAAGGCACCTTGCCTACACCTTAACTTTAGCCCAATGAAACTGATCTAGGTCTTCTGACCTCCAACACTCAGAAAATGTATTCATGTTATAAACCACTAAGTTGAAGGAAATTTGTTACAGCAGCCAGAGGAAACTAACACTAAGAGGAAAGTAATAAGAAACCAAATCTGCCCTCAGGCAGCTACTTTGTTAACCTCTTGTCTCCAGTCCCTCATCAGTTAAAATAAGTCATTTTGGGGCAGGGGAAATAAAATAAAATAAGTCATTTTGTGAACAGTGGATTTTGATGTGAGTCCCAATAAATTCTTGAGCCCACAAATAAAAAGTGACTTTTCAATAATGATAAAGTTTTAAATTGCCTCTTTTAGGTTCAACAAGAGATTTTATATAACAAAGAGCCCTGTTTTTAAAAAATCACATGAAAGGCTGGAAAAATGACTGGACTAGATAGATAGTCTTTCCATTCAAATGAGATTGCAAAGTGTGATGATTTTTTTAGACTCTCTTCAATCAGGGAGGATCAGTGAAACAAAACTCAGGTAGAATCAGCCTGGGGCTGGGTGGAGAAGAGCAGAAGGGAGGATCAGGATAACACCAGACATGGTTGTCCAGAGGCTGGACAGTGAGGATGAGCTCACCTTCTGAGGGAAAAAGAGAGAAGGTTGGATGTTGACTGGGAACTATTTTCTGGAATGGAACCGAAGGCTTCCAAAATGTCTCTTGGACATCGTTGGTACTGGTTAGAGGTTTTTTGCAGCAGGTCTGAGTTCAACCACCTTTCTTACACAATCCCTTTTCCTGCTTGTTGTGCCAGATAAAGTGCTCCACATCTCAGGGAAATAAATGTCTTTTTAGGACAGAGAGTTTTAAGGAGTGAGGAGAGGACTTAGCAAAGGCAGTGCTCAAAAAATATTTGCTGTGTAAGTAAGGAAGTTGTTTGTACAGGGTGCAGGAGGCTGAGATACCAGCTGAGACCCTGTTTGAGGCAGGAGTTGAGTGGGGGTATCTTATTTTGGAACTGGTTTTTTCCAGCCCCCCCCCTTTGTTTTAAGATTTACTTATTTTTGCATACAAGCTGGGGTGCAGGCCAGAGGTGGGGGAGGGGGTGAGAGATTCACCAGAGACAGAGTAGGGAGCAGAACAGGCAGATCGACTGAAATGCACTGCTGAGGGGGGCAGCGGGCGAGGCCAGAGAGGTTTGCTGCGGCTGCGGGGAAACTCCCTGGCAGGGGATTGAACTCGTGCTGCAGTGGCTGTGGATAGCTTCATAATGCTGCGACCTAACCCACTGCGCCAGCAGGGAGGCGGCATTTTCCAGCCCGTTGATCAGAACTGACAAATCTACACACACTGTGACTGCCATGTCCAAGGGAAACACGGAGCACTTTGGCAACTCTAAACGGACAATGTATTACGATGTGTCCATTTAGAATGACAGTTAGTACTTGCCTTTGTTAGCAGTCTGCTTTAAAGCTCTCTATAACCAGTCCCCAGACACAAGTGCGAAAACCTAAATTACTTCTAAATGCTGATGATCAGTTCTCAGTTACCCGTCTGCCAGGAAAACTACCTAGCCAGACAAATAAGAACCAAGTGAACGAGCAGTGGTTTAAAGGTCCAGCAGCAGTTCTGAGATTTTATAGCTTATTAGTATTTTTACTATGAAAGTTTGTATTTTTCTGCTCTTAGGGACCACCCCATTTCTTGGGTTTGAGCATGCGATATTTGCTCTGAGATCCTTCCAAAGCCCATAATTGAATCTGAAATGCTCATATTTACCCCTTACCTCCCCCAAAGAATAAACAGAGACTGTCACTCTTAATAGGTAATTAGTTCTTAGAGAACCTGACATTATACCAGATACAGTTCTTATTAATGTCTACCTTAATAGGTAATCATTAATCATCATGATTATGATTATTATCATCAGTTAACAGGTGATAAAACCAAGGCACAGACAAGTTGGGATTTAGCCAGGACCACATGCTAATTAATGGCAGAGCTATGAGTTGAACCCAGAAAGTTAAATCTAGAACCTGTAACTACTACACTATGCTACTGAGTTTAGAAAATCATTTATTGAAAACCATGGACCAAATCCTACCTCCACACAGGTTTATTTGTTTCCTGGGGTTAAGTGTCAAATTTTGTTGGACAAATCTGAATTTCCACCTTCTCTGGAAAAATCATATGTGTAACACTGGGCATCCAGTCCTGCATGGCAGCAACAGGCTGATGCTGAGTTGGGCTTCCCTCTTAGACATGGTGTTTGTTTTCCTGTCCCCAGCAGACTTATTTCACTATCCTGCCAGCTTCTAGATAATTCCACTGTTGCGTAAACCATCTCAAAGGAGTTACCAACATACCTCTCACCCTATAACGATCCCCAGTCTCCAAAATAAGGTTCAGTTTTCCTCTTTTGCCTTGCCAGTGGGTGATGTTGGGCACATTTCTTCTCCTCGCCAAGTCCTTATTTCCTTTTCAGTAAAATCAATATGATTAAATCTTATCTAAACCATGCATTTTCATGAAAAAATTAAATGAGAGACAACTAGAAAGGACTTGAGAGCTTGCCACAAAGTAGATGCTCAATAAATATGAATACTCTACACCCCCTCCTCACACATCCTTCCACCTTCACTGATGCATGGAGAAATCATCTTACCTATCGGCTCTTAGCATGTGGGGCTGGAGGAGAGAAAGGGTCTGGGGGTTTGGTTGATGGCCTTGAGGATTTTCTCGAATCCAGTATGTTGAAGATAAACCTTTGGATAAGGGGTTGTAAAGTTAAACAGACCATGGACTCAGTCCGGGTGTTGTTTAGGGAGTAACAGGAAGTGGTGGGAAGGAGTAATAGGAAGTGGTGGGATCTCTGCCTTATGGAAGATTTGTGATCCATCAGATGCAAGAAAACCCAGCTTTTATTTAAATTTATATCCTTTACAGTATTTTGCATTCCCTGTAAGTTTCTCACCACCAAATCACCCATGAACCATCACCATAGTCCCTTGTGCTCTTTCCCTCCCCCTCTGATTTACGGATGCCTGCTAGTTTTTGTTTTTGTTTTGTGTCTTATTTTCTCCTCTTGATCTCTTATTTGGCTCCCCTATATTCCTCCTATAAGTGAAACCATTCGATATTTTTCTTTTTCTTTCTGGCTCATTTTGCTGAGCATGATCCCTTCTAGCTCCGTCCATGTTGCTGCGAACTGCATGCTTTAATTTTTAACTATTATTATTTTTTTCATTTTTCTGAGAAAAGGAAATTTAGTAATCTTCTGATTTGGGGATGTTGGCATTTAATGCAAAATCTTTTTGAAGACTAAGTGTCCATAGTATGTAGGCCAAATCACATCATTTGTGGATCAGATTCAGCCACAGCCATCTGATTTAGATGACACCTCTCGCTTACTGAGGTGAGAGGACTGCAGGAGCAAAGTGAATGGAAATTTTTGGTGTCTGTCCAGTGCCCCAATGTGTCAAAAGGCTGATCCTCCCCCATGTGTTGGCAGGTCGAAGAGCCATACCTCCCTAAAGTTGTTAAAATCCACCTGTCTCCAAAGGCCCCAAAAGAGTGAGTCTAAGAGTAACAATGAAGATGGTTGGACAGGGACAAATTTGGGAGTAAATAATCTTGAAACCATTTTCTGTGGATCATTTCTACTTGCTCTCAACAGAAGATTCACTCTGGATTTGAACTTCCCATTCAACTATGCCCCATCGTGATCCGAGGCCTCTTCTAGGAATTGGATTTGCTGGTACCTCAGGGCATGGCCATTCCTGAAGTGGGTGACTGCCCTGCTTCTCTCAAAGTCACGCCCCAGCAGTCATCTTCACCAAAGCAGCCCAAAGCCTCCAAATACTGAGGGACCAATACATCTTTTAGCCTGCCAGTTTAGCTAGACTGTTCACTCAATATACACACAGCCCGCTCTGTGCCTCAGCCATCCCCAGCATCATGCTGTCATGGATTGTCTGTTCTTTGAGAAACAACCAAGTCCTAGCATGCCCTTCCTTTTTGGCCCATCCTTAGAATATTTCCTGTTTTTAAGGTAATAATTTCTTTGCTTCATTATAGTGTTTCTAAAATGTAGTTGAAAGCTTCCAAATCTCCTGGCCTTTAGGAAGAATGCAGATTCCTGAGTTAATGATGAATCATGTCCAGGCCCAAGTATCTGAATTTTAACTCCTCAGCTAATGCTGTCATGTTTTGCAAGCCAAGAGCATGCTACATCGCCACTTACCTTGAACAAGTTGCTAAGGTCTCCAAATTTGGTTTTCTTCATTTCTTCCGGTAATACCCAAATCAGAAGCTGTTTTGTCAAGTAGTAAATACCAACTGTGCTTAAAATACCAAATGTGCTTCAGAGGAAGCACATCAAACTCTATCTTATTGATACTATCTAGTTTCATTGTTCTAACAAGCAGTGGGGTTGGTGGAATTGTCCCTCTTTTAATGAAGAAGAAAAGTTGGACTCAGCAAGATTCAGTTGTTTACCGGAGATCACACAGCAGAGCTGAAATTTAAACTACAGGAACCTGACTCAAACTGTTAACTGTTCTTAAAACTGTAGGGAGAGATCAATCCAGAATTCAAGTGAGAGTTCAGAGGCCTGGTGGATAAAAAAGGAGGGAAACTGACTCAGGTGTGTTGGGCAGGTGTCTGTTGCCTCGGACTTTGTGTGCCTTTTGCCGAGTTTGGGGGTAAGAGGCAGTGGTGGCAGTTCACACTGACTCCCTTAGTGTCTAACTCCCGCCTTGCCTTTGTTGCTCTTAATTTGTCAGTCCCCTGGAATGTTGTCAGTGGTGGAGGTCCCAATGTTGACAATGGATTGGAGAAGGTGGGAGGGCCTCATCTGGGCAAAGCCAGAGAACAAAGCCTCCCTTTCAGTTACTTTGAGGCTTTTGTTTCCCCTAACAATGGAGGGTAGCCAATCTCTGGTTTGCTTTGGGGTTTCTTTCTGGGCATGCACTACTCACTTGTGGATGAGTCTGGCTAGCTCTTGGTTTTTGTACACTGGAAACCTGCACCCAGCTGGTGGGGAGAGGGCTGCTGTCTGCCTGAGGCCAGTTGAACCCACACATAAGTGTAGGGAGAGGAAAGGCAGCTAACAGCTGCACTAACTCAGTGCTTCCTCTAACTTGGTTACTCCCAGGGTAATTTTTATTAAGATGGGTGGGAAGGGGAGAAAACAAGTTGACATAAGGAATTAAAACATTAAAGAATCCAGCTTTTATACATGTGTATGTTCACATGGAGAATTAAATCTGAAGGGTATAAACAAAGATGCTAAGAATGGTTAACTATAAGTGGTAGGAATTTAGGTGATTTTATTTTCTTTTATCAATTTTATTGGAATATAATTATTTTGCCTACACTAAAGTGCACCCATATTTATTGTAGTTTTCAATGCATTGTTTAGGTATATTACTTTTTGTTGATGTAACACTGGCTCACAGTTAAAGGTTCGTACCTCTTCAGATGTCACTTCAATTATAGGTTCACACCACACCCACCACCAAGACATCCAGTTTTCCAGTGCATTTTGGCAAGCAGCTGTTCGTGTAACTACCATACCAGGTTATAGTCACATACCTCTGCACAATCCTTACCTCAGCCCTGGCAACCCCAATCTCCTTTTAGTTGTTGTAGTTGTCCTTGTAGAATCATTCATATAAGTGGAATTCTACACTACATGATCTTGTGTATCTAACAGCTTTCACTCAGCATAATATTTTGAAATTTATCTTTTGTTGTATCATCTATCAGCAACATGACCTTTTCACTGCTGAATAATATTCCTATTGCATGGATACACTATAATGTGTTTATCTAGTCAGTCCCCTGTGGATGTACATTTGGGTTATTTCCAAGTTTTGGTTGTTGGGAATAAAGCTGCTGTGAACATTCTTTTATGTTTTCATTCCTCTTGAGTAAATAATATTTTTTACTTTATTTTCCAATATTTCTGCAATGAACATAATTTCCTAACAATGACAACAGAGTAGGAAGATCTGTCTAGTACCTCACTGTGTTAGAAAGCTGTCATAGTTTGGGAAAGAAAGCCTGAATCAGTATGCTTTAGCTATGACTATCTTGATCCTAAGGAAATACATCTAACTTTTTGCCATGAAATTTAGATGTGATTAGAGAGATTTCTTGAGAATTCATAGGACACTGAATTGGCAGAGGTGTGGGGCAGTATTTTACAATAATAGTGGGAGGATGACTTGTTATAACCTCCTTAGCAGGCAACCTGACAATAGCTATCATAATCTAAATGACACATACTCCAAAATCCATCCATTTAATTTTGAATGATAAATTCATCTTAGCAATAAATTCATATATAAGTCCCCAAAGATATAGAGACAAACATTATAAAGAAAACATCTTGAGAGCCACCTAAATGCCCATCGATAGCACACCAGTTAAATGAATGGTTCATTCAGCAGATAAAATAGTCGAGAGGAGTGAGACAGATCTTTGTATACAATATGAACATTGCCAATGGGAAAACAAGGTATAGGACAGAGGGCACAACTTTTTGCCATTTCTACTTTAAAACACTGTGCTCTGCTTTGCTCTCCTGTACTTTTATATCGACAGACTATTTATGGACAAACTTTTTGGGAAACTTTTATAGGTATTGCTTCTGAGGAAACCAACTGCAGGACTAGAGAAGAGGTGTTGCTTTTTTACTCCATACTCCTAGATGGTCTCTGTACTTTATCCTGTCCTGTGCATAGGCAGGAAGATCTCAGAGACCACTGCAATAAGGCAATAAAGGCAGTCACACAAATTCTTTAGCTGCCCAGGGCAAATAAAAGTTACACGTACAATATGCTATAGTCTATTAAGTGTACAATAATAGCATTATGTCTAAAAAGCTATGTACAGGCCTTAATAAAATGTGACACAGAGACAGGAAGTGAACACATACCATTGGAAAAACAGCACAGATATACTTGCTTCATGCAGGGTGGCCACAAACCTTCAATTTGTGAAAAACCGTCTCTGTGGAGCACAGTAAAGCAAAGTACTGTAAATTGAGGTATGCCTGTACATATTTTAAATTTTTGTGTGAGTTAAAGAAGTCTGTCTGATCTTAACCCAAAAAATGAAGGTGGTCACAGGGCACCTGATTCCCTGGTAGGAGATACCACAGTGTGTTTTTTCTGAGCAAGAACTCACGAGACTCCCAGGCATCTGTGCCCCTTGCTGCCTCTTCTCTGCCGCAGTTAACCCTGCATCCCTGGAAACTATGATATTACCATTTGCATAAGTACGACCACGTTGACCCATGCTTGGTCGTGGCTGTCAGTTTTGAATGAGAGGAATTATTTGTATTCCACAGGCACCTCTGATTGTGGCCTTGACCAGCCCTGAGATATCTTTCAACGACGAGTCACAGCAGCCAACCCCGTGACCTTTGGGAAATGAATCTGCCTGCCACTGGGCCAGCCCCAGTTCTCTTGCCCAAGTAAAATGTCAATTAGATCACTGACTGAATATCGCTTTTGTCTACTTAAGCATATTCAGCTCACAACCCTGCAAATGTTTGCTTGCTTTCTATACAAAAAAAAAAAAAAAAAAAGAAAGCCTCCAATATCCCAGTTCAATGTGTGTTCCTGGCTCTGTGAAGTCACTAAAAGAAGCCAGAACATCAGTTCATTGGGAAGATACCGATACTGAGTCATTATTCACTTGTCAGGCAAACCAAACTGTGGGGTCTGGTGAACAGATCATATTTAAGTTGGGGCTGTGAATACTTCGAGTCGCTAGCATGGGTGTCTCCTCCATAATATCTCCTTTTTCATTCCCAGCACACGTTGCTACCTACACCAGTCCACGAAGAAGATAAATCTCAACTTTCTCTTACATGATCGTTAGCAGTTATGGATGAGAGAAAGATGAATGGGGAGGAGGGTGTGATGAATGGGGAGTGATGGTGACTCACCCCAGAACAACAGAGTAAGAAGGATACCACTAGACAGACCCTCCTCAGTGAGTTAGAATCAATTTTTCTGCACCTAGACTTTAAGATATTTCACAATAGGTAAAACAAAAGAGTTTCTCAAAATTTTCCTTAAACAGAATGCCCATAGCCCCACCCCTTTTCATCTGCTTTTGACCACCCTTGCCTTATTTTAAATATGCCCAAGATGTGAGATATAAAGAAACAGGGCAGGGAAACAGGCAAAACCAAACCAGAAAAAACCCTCGGATTCTGACTGCAAAAATGAGGCTACCAAAGGGGGAAATAGAATAAGAGCAGGGGACGGCTGGGGTCCCATGAATGTGGTAAAAGGTTATTGGCTCTTAGGTAGTGGGTATGGGATGGCAACATATATTTGCAAAGGTGTGAATCTTTGTTCCCAAAACATATCCAGTGCTGTGAACCAATGTGACCTCAAAGAAAATAAATAAATAAATTGCTTCATGCAGGGCTGGGAAAAAATAATTTATATATACATGAATATATCGTATATACATTTCCTAGGGGACTCCTTTGAACACCCCCCCCCATGCCAGTCCTAGGCATGTTTTCCAGCTACAGGAAAAATAAAAAGACCACAAAACCAAGAGTCTGAACTTTAACTTGACTTTAGAGATGATTCTGTTTTGTTCTCTTCTTTTTTTTTTAATATATGTTTTTATTGTTATTTATGTCTTTTACATTTTGTATTCCCCTTCGGTAGCCCACCACCAATTCACCCGTGATCCATCTCCATGGTCCCTTGTGTTCTTTTCTATTCCATTTTGTGCCCTTTTCCTTCCCTCCCCCCTGTTCTCTTTCTAAAGAAAGACTGGACCCTTTTGGATTCAACTCCAATAGTCCCATCAGGTGATGCTCTCACTACCACTAGTCAGCTGCTAATGTTGAAAGGGGACTTTGGGCCTCCCTAGTGGCCTAGGGGTTAAGTCTCAGCACTATCACCATTGTGGCCTGAGTTCAATCCCCAGTCAGGGAGCTAATCCACATGCCACAACAGCCCTCTCCTGTCTCGCCCGCTGCTCCCCTTAGCAGTGTATTTCAGTGCATCTACCTGTTCTGCTCCCCACTCTGTTTCTGGTGAATCTTCTCAACCCTGCACCTCTGGTCTACACCCCAGTTCTTATATGCATAAATTAATTTTTTTTTTTAAAGAAAGAAAGGGTTCAACTTTGTCCACTACACAAAATTCCCAAGGCTCCCAAATTAGGGGTTCCTTCTTTGAATTTTGTTGGGTGTCTGAGTGATTTGAATCAAACCTTCCTGGGTTCTCTATACATGTTTCAGGCCATTTAAACCAAGGGCTGCTGCTCAGCTTCCTTTTGGGCCTGTCATAAAATTGCTTTACAGTATGTGTACCCTTCCAGCAATTAAGACAGCTCACATGCTATTTGGGAAACCTGCCATCAACCAGTATAATTGCGTGGTAGATGTGCCCATATCTTCTGCCAGGTTGTTCGTCGCAAAAGACAAATCTTCTCAGTAGACCATCAATCCAAGACCTTTTTTCTGGAATCAGCTTCTTAATGCAATTAGATTAACTAAAATGAATTCTCCTCTTTGCCCATTTTACTGCTGAGACAAGTATGAGCTGTGCTTTTATAATAAGTGGTTTGGCTAGCATGCAATTCCTCTATGGCGGCCAGCCTCTCAGCCTGCTGAATTAAGGACTCGGGATTCAGATTGCTCCACTTAGAGTCTTAGGCTTACCAAACTGGAAAGGACTTTTAAGTACATGCAATCCACACCTCTCCTTTTAAAAATATGGTGATTAAACTTGGTCCAGGATCATTCAGATAAGTTGCCAGAAGTTGTGACCAAAACCTGGTCCCCTTGACCTGTGCCAGAGTCTTAATTTATAAAGGTGACTGAGGAATGACAAGGTGCCACTGACTGTAACTCTGTACTCAGAGTTCTAGAACTCAAAAGCACACCATGCCCTTGGGGGCTACATGGAGAAGCAGCAGAGTTAGAAGCCTGAAGCTGGAATGAGGGGAGAGCATCCCACAGCCCTTATTGAAGTGTTTATGGGAAAGGCAGGGCAGGTTAACAGCTTGGAATTGGCCAGTTTGAATCATTCTGGTGGGTCGTGGGGCATGGGGCTGTCCCTAGTGGTCTGATATCTTGTTCTGGGGTGATGAGAGCAGGGAAATAGCAGCATGTAAAAGTTAAGTAAAGGAGGTAGAGGGGGCTGTGAACTCAGCAGTGGCTGGTTTGTATATGAAAGAGACTCACTGACAAGTTGTTTACTATTTCTGGGAACTAACTAGGTCTGAAAGGGGTTGACCCTGCCCAGTCAGAAGGCCTCTCAAGATGTCAAACCATCACAAAATAGAAGTTCTTGGGACTCCTGGGATCCTACCCATTAATTACCCCAATACTCCCCACACTTGAAGCCCAACATGGATTAAAATAATCAAACTGCTCTGATTTCTAGTGACTTTCCAGCCTTGACAATACAATTTCATCATTGACTATCTTGTTTTTTCCACTTGTGTATTGTATGTCACTCTTCTGTCCCCAAATAGTGTAACTTAAGGGGTTTGATCAAGCCGTGGCTACTCTGCCAGGTCCTATCTTAGCATCTTAAGCCTCCATTCCTTCTCTCTAATCCTCGCTTTCCTCTTATGTTAGAAATGATGGCTTTAGACCTGATGATCTCTTAAGATTGCTTCCAAGCCTGACATTCTACAAACAACTTTACAGAGTTGTAGACCCCAAAGGACTTGAATCGCCCTCAGCAATTTTGGCAACATTGGCAATATTGTTAATGCCTTAAAAACAAACAATGATACTCTAAAGTCAGATGGACATATAGGTAGGTAGGTAAGTAGATGTTTCCAAGAAATCTCACTATCAGAGCTTGTAATCAGAGCTCAGAAAATAAGTCTAAGGTATCTTGTTATGACTTCGATATCCTGTCCCCTTCCTCCCCACCTCATCTTCCTCCAACTCTCAAATGAAGCAAAAGGTCATCTCCTGCACACACACACACACACACACACACACACACACACACACACACACAGACACAGTCCTAGATTCATTCCTGAAATATGTGGGATGCATAAAATAACAAATGCCGTCAAATCTCAAGTTGGGCAAATACAGAGACAGCATTTTCAGTCTCATTGAAAAGTAGTTGTCAGAAATCTGCCATTCATTCAGAGTCTCTAAGTGCTCTGTCAAGCTTTAACTTGATTAAAATTGAAAACCACATTGCTTGAAAACCAAACGTGAAATCGAAATCTCTTTACTCAGTGCACTTATATTCTGAAGCCCAGGCTTATGGATTATCCTCAGTTAATTTATGCCATCTTTGGGCCATACATTAATTTTGAATATATTTGTTGAAAATTTCCTGTAGCTTGCATTTATGGTTGTCAAAGGGGCTTTTATCTTGAAAAAAATGGTGCTGGTTTTAATTACAATTCTAAATAGCTTCATAACCATCGTGAACCCTGGATTTACATCATCTTTATGACAGCAGCGCAATTCCCGCTTTATTGATTTTGTCATTTGCTTCATTACAGTTAATGCAAACCTTTTGTACAG
This sequence comes from Scalopus aquaticus, assembly GCA_004024925.1. Lineage (NCBI taxonomy): Eukaryota > Metazoa > Chordata > Mammalia > Eulipotyphla > Talpidae > Scalopus > Scalopus aquaticus. The sequence goes on from PVIJ01000411.1 coordinate 213,329, forward strand.
ACACAATGCTGGTGCTGCTCTCTTCTTGAGAGGTGGGAGGGGGCATGAGTTCTTGGCCAAAACAGACCCTGTCCCTCCTTTCCCTGCTTCCGCCTCATTGCTGACCAGTGGAAAAATCAGGATGGGAAATAGTTCCAAAGTGGCTATCCATCACAGGGAAAGGAAATGTTAGCTCTGCCCAACCACCCCGTCCCTCCACTCGGCTGGGTTCCAACTCCTCCATTTTGAAGTCCTGTGGTATGGCATCACTCATCATGGCAGGGTTATTGGGTTCACGCCACCCCAAGCCTCTTCCATCCTCTGTTTAGAGAAGTCACCCCTTCCACATTTCACTTTTGAGTCCTGACCACCTTGCAACCCATCTGCGTAGGGACAAAGGAAGCAAATTGTATTGGGGATAAAGAAGTGTGTGGCCCCTACTGAGGTTAGTCCCACAGTCTGTGCCCAAGAAAGGATGGAAAAATAGAATTAGAGAATGTGAAGAAGTGTAAGACTCACCTATCTGTATCCATTAGGCACAGGCTTCAGAAGACCAGCAACAGCTGTGGTAGCCAAGAAAGCTGCTGGGTACCCATGGAGGAGCAAGGCTGTTTCTGGGACTTTGGAGATAAAGGCCAACACTATGGAGGTGGAGTTTGGATGGTTGAGAAAATGGTACTTGTGACCCGAAAATAAGCAGTTTTCCCTTCAGGTCCAACCTGAATGGGCCTTGTTTTTCCCAAACTAAGGATTGTGAGAGAACTAGCCTGACAGAAATGGAAAAATAGCCAGAAGTAAACACACTGTTAGAAAGAGCAGTGTGAGTCCAAAGAGGATTCTGGACTAAGAGAAATGGGGTCCCATATTTAATGTAGTTTAGAGACAAATCTCGGAAAAGTTCTAGAAAGCTGGTTCTCTGCTTGGCTTCTGCCAGGAATTTTCCAGTTAGTCACTCAGCATGAGGGCACTATCAGGGGAGATTTTTAGCCCCTTCTACCCTTCTGCGTTCCCCACTTGTGGACTCTAGTTTCCCTAGTCCCCTGTTTTGTGTGGGAATGTAGCCTAAGCTTTCAGGAGCCACTATAGAAACTACTGAATGTGCCTCAAAAGAAATCTGCATAACTAATAGAAAGGCGAAAAAAAGCTCTTTTGAAGACTTGGTGTTTCCAGCAAGGAAGAGGCATTTTAAGGAGACAAGGTGGGAGAAATCACGGTAGCCCCACCTCTTATTTTATTTCTAATGGGATAAGCATCCAGAAGCTTGAGAGAACTGGTTTTGTCCTACTTTAAAAATTGTTGCAAGAATCTTTATCTGACAGGCACTATTGAGGGCTTCTGAGCCTGGTGGAGCAGTTAGGCAGAAGTTAATACCACATTTTGCTCATATATTTTTCCAACCTTCTATTTAGACACCAATGCTTTCAAGGTTCCTGTCTTAACTGTACCAGGTGAAAGCTGCTTTAAAAATAAACTCTGATTCCTTATGTAGTACCTGTAACAACAAAATGAGGAAATCCTCATGTGAGGATTCAGGGGGTGGATTAAAACTCATTAGCCCTGAATGTGAACTCTGGAGGCACACAGAGAAATCATGGGTTTCATGCCTTTGATTTTGCTGATGGGCAAATTGAGCATAGAGAAACTGAGGCATGACCCAGCAAGGTCAGAGCATCTTGCCCTCTGATTCCCATGTAAACTTTTTATTTTTTTTTCCACCAAACCACAGCATTTTAGACATAGGAAATTTCTACCACAGGAAATTAAGAAAATTATTCTTTTTCTTCCCATGCACCCAGGCACCCACTGCAGCTCAGTGCTTCCTATCCTCTCAAGTGTGAGCCATGTCCTTATTTCCCTTTTCTGGAACCAGGGAAGGAATAAGAAACCTCTTCCAGGCTTGATATGGGCAGCTATGTAGCAGTAGCTGCAGTGAAAAGCTGGGAAGTCACTGCAGACACAGAGCTTGTGGGCAGCACTAGCCCCTACCTTGGTTCCCAGGCAGGAACCTTCTCGGTGGGGCCTGTACCTTCCGGTCCTTTCCTTTGTTCTTCCAGCTTTTTCCTTCTGATCCAACTCTTTTGGATGCACTCAGTTCAGTGAGGTCTATGTGGCAGACTCAAAAATCCTGGGAGAATGTAGACATGAGCATTCGGGAAAAAAAATCACTGTTTTCACCCCACACTTCACTCCCATCTCTTCTGCAGGACACTTGCCTGTGGGCTCTCATAGCCCCGCAGGTCCAGGCAAGGAAGAATCTCTAGTCAGAGACATTTCTCTCTGGAGGCCTAGGGTAATAAGCAGGCCCCCTTTCTAGTTTTGAGGGGAGGCAGAGAGCCTAAGACCCTATCTGAGAAAAGACAAAAGGAAAATGAGCTACTGAGCTTGTGAACTACATTGACAGTCCTCCTGAGTGGTCTGTGTTGGTACCCAGTGGTGGGGGGTGGGCGGTGTGAAAATAGAAAATAGTGGCTAATCCCACAGCGTTTTCCATTTGACTTGGAAGCTGAGCCGGTAATATTTTTTTACTTCTATCAATTTCGCCAGTCTCATTCTCATTACCAGGTTTATTTTTTCCTGAGTATAGAGTAACTGGTAGTATCCCCAACACAAATTAGGAGAAAGAGATTTAAAATCAGTTAGAAATAATCCCCCAAAGTAGGAGAAGTAAATATCACACCCCTCTAGTGTCTCTCCCCTTCATGCTCATTTCTGTACGAATGCCAGTGTATTTCTTTTCACATTGGATTTGCTGCTTGGTCATGCCTGCTGTAATTCTGGCCCTGGGCTTCCCTGCCTTTCTCTGTGATACTGTCTCAGGAAAATTACCCTCATACAGCGAAGCTCTCATAAAGCTCCTTCTTGTACAGAAAGAGTGAGTGCCTCTTTGTTTGGTTTTGTTAAAATTGCATAACAGAATTTACTATTTTACAATGTACAATTCGGTAGCATTTAGTAGCATTAAATACTCACAATGTTGTGCAGCCATCATTTTTGTCTAAAACATCTGTAACCCTTCCAAAAGGAAACCCTGTAATATTGAGCAGTCACTCCCATTCTTACCTTGCCCTCAGAGTTGCTACAGTTCCATCTGTCTTCCGATTCTGTAGGTTACCTGTTCTGGATGTTTTGTATAAATGGGACCATTCCGTATGTGTCTTCTTAGGTCTGGTCCTTTCACTTGGCACAGTTTCCGTGTTCGTCTGCGTTGTAGTATGTATCAGTACTTTATTCATTTTTACGACTGAATAATATTCCACTGAGTCCATATCCCACAAATTGTTTATCCATTTTTGGGTGGTTTCTGCCTCTTGGTTACTATGAATACTGCTGTGAACATTTGTATACAAGCATTTGTTTGAACACCTGTTTTCAATTATCTGAGGGTGTATCCCTAATGGAATTGCTGCATCACTGGGATTTCTATGTTTAGCTTTTTGCACAACTACCAACCTTTTCCACAGTGGCTGCATATATATCCCTACCACTGGTGTTGGAGGGTCCAGATTTCTCTGCATCCTTTTGGTTATAGTTGTCCTAGCGGATGTAAAGTGGTATCTCATATTGACCCTTTAGCAAGACTTTTTTATACTGAAACCCCTATGTGCCACGCACTGTGGAGTATATGGGGTCATGAGCAAGACAGATCCTGCCCCCCTCTCCTGCCGCCGATGAGTCAGGCTTTCATTATTCATGAACAGTAACAGTAAAGAAAAAGGAACGGGCCTTCTCCTGAAGTATTTTAAGTCTGCACACTAGCTGGATTGAATGTAGTTATCAGCACTGTCCACGTTGCTGAGTTTTGATGCCCTTTTTCAGCAGTTAATTACAGGGACCTTGATATCCCCCTTACACTGAGCTTACAAGACATATTTTAATTGGCTTCTGCTGCCACCAAATACCTCTGAATGACACGTCGCTAATAGCCACTGGCCCCTCACATTCTAGTACACGACCTGTTAGTGCTGCCCAGTTGTTCTGGGATCCTCAGCTTGTATGCCTTCGGAAGACAAGCCTGTGTCACCACTGGGCACTGACTATGCCCAGGAAAGATGATTAAAATCTATGTAATTTGCCACTTGCCTGGAGCACAGAATCATTTTCCTGGATGTGCCTCGCCTCTGCTTATTAAAGCACTAGTCTGCCCCAACCATCAGGCCCCACTAGGTGACCCAGAATAGCAGCATCTTCTGTGATGTAGGTACCTACCTGTTATTCCTAACAAGTGGAGCCAATATCAATCTGCTTCCCCAGTCATCTCAAAAGTCAAATGGACTGAAATTCCCAGGGCACCTAATGGAGGGACACATAGGAAACAGTGTGGGGACACTGTTCAGTGTCCTACCCTCACTTACCACCTGGAAAAGAATGCATAAAGCCCAGGAAAGCAGCAAGGTCTCAGTGACAGATGCTAAGACCAGAGACTGACTTTCTTCCCAGCTACGATAATTAAGACCACACAGTCAGAAGAGAAGTTCCCTGTCCTGGAACTTTGAAGGTCAGGGAGACAGGTCTTGGAGTCTCTCCCTTCTGAGTTGCCTTGAAGATGTATCAGAACCTTTCTGAACCTTGGTTTTCAACTCATTCTGCAAATGTGAAGTAAGTGCTTTAATGGAGGGATGGCCTAAGAATCATGAGAGTTTGGGAAGAGTGTGTACAGGAAAGTCCCTTAGAGGATGTGGCCTCTAGGAGGGGCTTGATGGAAGAGAAAAGAACCAGCATAATGAGACAAGGAAATGTGCAAGTACCTGGTATGTGTAGGTGTGCAGAGAGAAAGGGGAGCAACACCACCTAAGGCAGTATCACCCGCAGTCCTTGAGAGCACAGCAGACCTGGTGCCAAGCCAAGCTCAGAGAGGGGACTCTCCATGTCTCTCTTTCTGGAAAATAGATTGTGCTACTGTGAGACCCGACTGGATAAGATATTTGAGATGCTCAGCTCAAAACGTGATGCCTAATAAATGGTGAATAGCTACTGTTTGTGGTTATTATTGTGATTATGTTGTTGGTGCCATCCTCATTACAACTTCTAGTGAAGACCGGTTTGCAGGTTAAGGGATGTTAAGAGTAAGAAATTGTACACCATAGATGATGGTGTGGCATTCAACTCTTTTAGGTACTCAAACATTACTTGGTTATTAATTTTAAATGTCTACTGAGACATGGAGTTGAAATTTGCAGTTACTCTTCTTAGTAGTTCCCCCTAAGCGAATTGTAAAGATGGACCCACATTGACATCATCCTCCTGGTAGAAGAAAACTCATCTTTTGTTTCATGTAGATTTTTGATGGCTTCTTATATTTCAATCTCATATCATTGATGAAGTACGAAAAGCAGGTGAATCTGAACTGTTGCCACCAGACCACAAAGAGTATATTGAATATCTCGAATAATAGACTCTTTGGTCTGGGACGGAAGAAGATGGGATAAAGGGATAGACTCAAATCACAGAAGGATATGAGTAAGATAAATAGGAACTTTTTCTTAAGAATTTCATCAGAAATTGACTTCAGAGCTGAAAGGAGACTTTAGAGATTATGTAAAGTGAAGTCCTATATTTAGTATTATTTATTGCAAAGCAAAGTAAGCACGGTGCCTATTTCATTGTTTTCATACTCAAAACTCCTTTGGGGCAAAATGTTATTATCTACATTTTACAGATAAAAAAAAGCTGAGACTTGTGAGTATGGATTCTTCTAGTCTGTTTGGGTTGCTATCACAAATATCTCAAGTTGGGTGGCTTGTAAACAAAAGAAACTTGTCTCTCATATTTCTGGATGATCGGAAGCTGAAGACAAAAGCATCAGCAGATTCAGTGTCTGGTGAGGGCCTGCTTCTGGAATAGCTGTCTTTTAGCTATAACATCATCTCATAGAAGGGGGAGGGAGTTCTAGGACCTCTTTCATAAGAGCTTTAATCTCATTCATAAGAGCTCTGTTTTCATGACCTAATCACCTCCCAGAGATCCACACTTTCTAATATAATCAACTTAGGGACTAATTTTCAACATATAAAATTAGAGGGTGGGGACACAAGCATTCAGTCCATGGCATTCTGCCCATAGTCCCCCAAGGTTCATATCCCTCCCATATGCAATATATGTTCTTTCCATTTCAATATACCCAAACTCATTCCCGCATCAACTTCAAAGTCTAAAATCCAAAGTCTCATTAAATATCACCTAACTCAGATATGGGTGAGACACAAAGTGTGATTTGTTCTAAGACAAATCTCTGTCCAGCGGTGAACGTGTGAATTCAAATATATTATACGCTTCCAGCACACAGTGGTGGATCAGGCATAGACAGATACTCTAATCCCAAAAGGGAAGAAATAGAAGAGAAGAAAGGAGCGACAGGTCCAAGCAAGTCCAAAGCCTAAAGGCTGGAGAATAACTAGCTTTGACTGGATGCCCTGCCCTCCGGGCCCACTGGGGCAGAGGTACCACCTTGCAGACACACAGGGGCAGATGTGAACCAGCTCACCTGCCTAGAAATTTCCAAGAAGGTCTCCTCTTTTACAAAAAATGCATCACAAATATGAGAGCATCTAAAAGGTTAGTTACAGTGAATTGGAAATGTTAGTAAATTCAAGAAAATCTTAAACTTCCACATGAGATAGCCATGTGATCCTCACAGAGGGAAACAAAGATCTTCCCCGTTCTTGGGAGGCCGTCTCTGCCCTCTCGTGATGCAACCTGATGTGTTGTCAAGGGAGGGATGCGAGACTTCAACCCAGGGCATGGCTGCTGAGGATCCAAGATCTGAGTGAGAACCAGCCTCCTGCCCAGGCCCCATCGGATGCCTGTATCTGCTTCGGTCTACAAAGAAATTTTCAACTCTGACTGCTGCTTGGTGGCCATTCACAGTTGGAATAGTTGACCTCTGGAGTCCAACAAGAAAATGCCTGAAACCACTGTTAGTGTGAAAATTTTAAAACTGACTACAGTTTGTGCTGGTTGCTATTAAAAAAAAAAAAAAGGGGGGGGAGTGAAAATCAGAGATGTGGAAGATAACTTTCAGACCCATTAACCAAAGCACATTTCATCTTTCAGGCTTCTCACTCCCTCTCCCCTCCTGTGTCTCTGCCCACAGGAACCATAGATGGTTATCGCTCAAGAGTGTAACTAGGGAAACCACAAACCTGCCCCAATCACTATGGAGACAGCCTTTTATTTGTTCGGCCTCTGAGTATTCATGACATCAGCAAGGCCACTGAGTAAAACAGAAAAGACTTCTGACAAAGAAATTTAATTCCTAGTGCTGGGATTGAGAATGCGCAGTAGGATATTTTGGATACTCTCAGGACTTCCCAGCCCAGTTGTCAGTGTGTTTGTCAAAGGACAGCCCATTTGCTAGTCCTTGCAGTGAGGTGCCTTTTAGAACTGACAATCCTGGAAGGCAAATGTGTAAATCAGCAGACCCTTAAAGGTTTAGGAATGCTGGTGAAAGAATAATGCACTAAGAATAAGTCAAGGAAGTCTGCCGAGAAGTATAGTGTAAATAGCCATCCAAGTTGGCCTGGGACTGATGAGTTTCCCAGAGTAGGTCACAGACATTTCCCTGCTAACACAGGGAATTTCCAGACAAACCATGGCAAGTTGGACACTGTAGGGGTTAAGTCCTTTAATCCTAATAATCTGGTTGACACAGGAAAGGATGACTTTGACACTAGCCTCCAAACATGAGAGCACATTTTGCAAACAGCAACACAGCTTTCTTGGTCCTTGGACTAAAATTTTTTGTTTGTTTTTGTTATATATAAGTATTTTTACTTTTTTTTAAATTTTGGGGTTTCATGTTTGCTTTTTCATATGCGTATGCTGGGAGACAAAAGAAGATATCTCATCCTGAATGTGGGGTATTTTAGTTTGATTCACTTTTTGTTTTGTTGTTGCTGCATTTCTCTAGAAATGCCAGAAATTTGTTTCAAATTGTAACTTGTCTTAAATTGAATGAGAGCTCAGCTTCTTTCCAATAACTGTCCTTTATGCTAAGTTGGTTTGCAGGGATTTTCTCCTCCTGCATTTTTCAGCACAAATTCATTTGCCAAATCCCCAACATACCAGAAACTATATAAACACAGAGGTGGAATTATTGATATTTCCTAGCAATGTGTAAAACACCCCTTTATTCTCTAAGGTCTGACTTACCTCTTTGGTGCTAATCCATCATCTGTGTTTGCATTATTGCAAAGCTTGCCTTCAGGAGCATCTACTGGAGTGGATGCAGTTATTCTCCTGCTGAGTAGTTGCATATGTTGAACAGCAATATGATATATACTAACTAAAAGGTATTACGCTAGCCACATTGCAAAGTGTATATAGTGATGCGTATTAAAATAATAAAATCATGGTCTACTTTTTAAGTTGCAGGCATAATATTCTTCTCAGAGAGCTTAATTAACCTAGAACTCCATCCTGTACAAAGGAAGTTTGGTTATTTGCAATCTTTGGGACACTATCAGTCATTTAATTATCTAAATATCTCTGTAAATATGACAGAATACAGGCACATTAAATTGCAGAGGTCAACAACCACTATTTTGTCTATTTTATAATGTACATTTGCATTACACACATACAATAGGGAGACATTACTTGTAATTATTATGGAAGAAAAAATAAGCATAAAGTTGTCTCTTGTACAGACAGGAATCTTGGTGGAAACATAAATAATTCATGAATCGGTAAACATATCTATATGCATGTATTCTTGGGTCTGGTGGACAAGTGTACAAAATGTGCAAAAGCATACATTCACCTCTTTTTGCTCATTTGAGTCATCGTTTTAATGTGGAATTACAGTAGCTCCTTAATGATGAGAAGTAGTGACAATTCATTAGCAGACAGTAGCTTAGATCAAGTGTTTGATTTGCCTACAAAGTGTGACCAGGACTCAATTATGTGAAGTATATGCTTTTCTTTTGAATATAATTTTTGTTCCTTTTGCCAGTTAGAATGACCTTGAGCTTAATTTTTTTTTCCTTTTGAAGACCCCAGCCAGCAGCAGACAAATGCCGCTCTAATTTGTTCTTCAATAATGACTTTTTTTTTGTAATGTTAGCTGTTGTAAGAAACAACCTTCACCAGTACTATTAGATTTCTTGTTTTCTGCTTAAAGGACAATTGAATAATGTGGGGGAAAGACAGAGCATGACAATATTGCTTCATGTTTTGTCTTCTGATTTGTCTAAAGAAAGCAGGGATTCCCTGTTTAGTAGTTGAGAAACCCTATTTCTCTGTAATGTGAGGGGAAAGTACACTTCCAATAGGTATTATGCTTATGAACTCTATTTCATTAAAAACCTGTTCAAATTAGTTTCATTTCTGGAATTCGCTTAGACTTTGTGAAAGTCTAAGAGATGTGAAAACCTAGGTGGTTACCGTCTTCCAAATATTTTCAAAGGTTTGCTTACACGTCGTTCTGTAACACGGGTATATACTTACAGTACAGACAACACAGTACAGCGTGAGTATCTAATAGTACTCAATTGCTCTTATAGTTTAATTAATTGTCTGGTTCAGAGACCCTAGACTTGCAAGAAATTCCAGTAGGGCTACAACTTGTGAATTTCACACAGAAGTCCTTCCAGTTATTTTGCACATTTTGTGTAGACAGTTTTGTTAGGAAATCAGCAAGCTGTTTAGTAACTCCAAAGAGTACTGGACCTTAGCTACTTCCCATTCAGTACGAGGAGGACCGCAGTGCTCTAGCTGCAGTCCTACAGCAGAACACTGCAGCTGGATTTGGGGCCCCGGGGAGAAACTGCACCCCCCAGGTTAAGCTTACTCATCTGTGGAATGAGATGCTGGGGGCCCCCCCGAACATCTGGATGAGAAGTGAACATGCGGATGCATATGCTAGGGTATGTAGACTTGCATCTAGATAACTAGGTGGGAATTCCCCTTTTCTTCCCCATATCCAAAGCCTATGTCTAGAGATAGCTGTTTTCAAGTTATTCCTCCTGGGGACTCAACTGCATCATTGAAACCATGACGTTTTCTTTCTTTCTTCTTCTATTGTGGTGATAGCAGTGGTGGTCGGAGCAAAGTGGATTGCTCGTAATACTGTAATCAATCTTTCTTTTTTAGTCCTCCATTGAGGATTTAGATACACTTCTTTAAATTTTGAACCACAAAAATATTTCTTTCCTTCTCCAATTATGAAATTTATCCTTGCGATTGAGAGCGATGGATTGTGATAATAATGCACTTACAAATGGGAATTCTTACAAAAGCACTATCTGCCTGTCTGCTGGTGGTAGAGATTATTTTAAGTCCTCATTCACACTGGCTTTCTTTTCTGATTTGTTTATATTCTCAGAGTATAAAAATACGGTAGTTACAAAGCTCGTCTCAAGGAGTCTGCATTGAGTTGCTGTCTGAGGATTCCTTTCTAAATGGACTCTGGTATCATTTGTGCGCTCACATTGCTTGCCGAAACCTGAGCTTCCCAGGGAAATTAGAGCAGTTAATTTAATAATGTGAATGTTTGGGAGCTTCTCAGCTTATTCACAGGCAGGGGAGGATAAATCAAATTGTGTATTCGGAACAAAGTATAGGAAAATAAAAGTTGCCTCCAGAATATAGCCAACTCTCCTCCACCCGCAGCCTGCCTGCTCCTCATCGTCACTGCAGAAATCTCCCTTTATTCCAAATGTCCTTCCCAGAGGCTCTCCTGCTGAGGTCTGTGTGATAGAAAGGCAGCCCCCCAGGTGGACAGAGAGGAGACACCCCATCATTATTCCTCATTAGGCCCAGACAGAGTGGCTCATGGAATAGACCTTTCTACTGTATAGTTTGGGCCCAACCAGGCCACACTTTTAATAGAAAAACTCTTCTGAAGACCTATGTGATCAGCTGTGAAGTGCCTGGGAACCAAGGTAGGTTATTTTGTGTAGTAAATTGAAAGGCTATTTGGCAGCAGTTATTGTCAAGGATAAACAGAAAGTGAGCCGTCAGGCACCCTAAGGCTGCTGAATTTTGTATGCCCCGCTCTCCAAAGGTCCTTTTATACATGTAGGTATAGGTTGTGTGTGTGTGTGTGTGTGTGTGTGTGTGTGTGTGTGTGTGTGTGTGTGTTGCAATGGCTTTTTTGACTTGTTTTTGCTTGGATCTTTGAACAAGTCCTTTCAAAGGCATGATAGGCACCTCTGACCTGAGAGCTTGAACATACATCACATCCAAGGCCTCCATTGAGGGCCAGAAGTAAACCGTGAAGTCAAATGTTTTGGTCTTGGCTCCAGAAGTTACTCTGTGTGTGCTTAGCAGTGCCCGACACCCCCAACGAAATGTTGGGCTTGCATTTATTTCACCTCTCCCTCTCCTTGTTTTAGAACTAACTTGTGTGTGTCTGAATTGTAATTTTGGAAGAAAAAGGAACCTTGTCTGCAATCTTGTATATACTTTAGAAACCTAGTTTGTTTGCATGAAATATCAGGATTGATTGTAGATAATCAATGCACTTATTATGAACACTCTGATGTTCAGTTGCCATGAAGATGACTCAGGTTTTTGTTAGCCTGATGGGACCCTCATAGGCCTGCACCCCTACAGACTGGCATGATACATGATGTGTGAAGCATCTTAGTCCTGGCTCTTTGATTATCCAGGCTGGAATCTTTGATTAAAATGAAAAGAGACAACCTTGGTTATAATAACTGTCTTCTAGGAAAAGCATACTTAAATGTAAATATTCTAAATTTTGGTACATTTCCTATGTTCTAAGGTAGTCTATAAAATACATTCACAAAGGTGACAATATTAAACCTCAGTTTTTCTGATCACTAATAAGTAACTGGGTGCCAACTTTTGCCACCCACTGGAATTATTTAAACACTGCATAATTGATAGTGTGTTGGATTTCTCCCCTTTAGCCTTTAGATGATAAGGGCCCTCTGTCCGAGTCTTTGTTCCCACCACTTCAATACCCAGAGTGGCAGGACCCTGATGGAACTTTTTCAAAATACTAGGGTGTTTTTTTTTTTTAATCTCTTGCACATTTCCCCCATCCTTTTTAAACTTTCTGCAACTTCATTTTTTCTCTCCTCTCTCTGTGTTTCTTTTCTCCCCTGCAGTTTGCATTCTTTCCAGATATAATTCTGTACATTTAGAGTATCCTTTTTCGTTTCTGGTGCTCTCAGAAAGAAAAGGAATAGAAGGCACTCCACAAAGCCAACAAATAAATAACATTCTGCTAGGCAGGACCCCTCTGGAAGGCCCACACAAAAGCGGATGTGCCATGAGCTGCCATCACTCCACTCTTGCCCGGACTTCCCAATCTGATGATTTAGATACTTTTCTCCTCAGGCCGGTGGTACTTTTTGCCGAATTCAGCATGTTCATGAAGAACAATTTCTTGGAGCCAAAATCCAACTCCCCTGCATTTCTGCTTGGTAAGAGTTGGTGGCCTTGGCATGGGCAGTGGTCGTTGGTTGATTCATCGACCCTTAAACTGGTGATAAATCCTAGAAGCTGCCTTCATAGAACTTTTTTAGGGATGGGCAGCCCTAACACTTGTGAGAAATCTAAAAAGGAGCTCATGTTAAAAAAAGGCTACAAAAGAATTCAGGATAGAGAGCTCCCCATATGGGGAGGCATCAGCAAGCACTTTGAAGATAAGCTATAGAACGCATCAGCCTAGAGAGTGCTTCTGCTCCTTGATATACCCATTTCCTGTTTGCAATTTATTCCAAATATCTAGATCTCCCAGCACCAGCGTCTGTGGGTACAGTTCAATTCCCCACATTTGAGGCAAGCTCCATCACTCTAACTGTGCATATTCTGTTCTTGCACATTCACACAATCCTACATCAATTTTTTCAATGATAGCAGTTATTTTAATTTCTGCCCCACCATCCCTTCAGTGGAATATGAAACCCTCCATGGGGGTTACCAAAATGTAGCTTTGACACATCTTGTGCGGGCATAGATCGATGCAAGTTAGGAATGAAAATTCCAGCATCAGGATACCCCTCCACCTGAGAGGGACTGATTTTTTCTGAGACAAAAGGAGAATAAAAGAATCTATAAGGAAGTTTTCCAATTCAGTCTTACGACTTTCAGTCAGCCCCACTCCCCCAACCCAATCCCAAGACCATAGTGTGTTCCACACACAAAATACAACACCCAATCTAGTGCTGATGACCATTTTATGTATAGCACTTTTTTCTAGAAAATAATGCCTTATCTGTAATAGATGATATTTAAGATGGGGTCTGATGTGGTGAATATCCTGGCACACATATGTATTTTGATTTAGAGTTAATGATATCGGTTTATTCTCTCTCCACTAAAATCTCTCAGTCCCCAGCTTAAATGTATATTAGTCAAGACATTGTTTAAAAAAAAAAAAGACATTATTTTCATGCTCATAGGCTAGATAGGGAAATTTCAAAAGAGTCCTGAAAGAGGTGCATTTAATTCTCCTCAATTTAAATGCAAGTGCTACATCTTTAAGGTGGTAACAATATTCCTTTTTTCCCCCCATCAGGAATGCTTTCATCAATGGATTTCTTTAATGTTGATGATGGTTGGTGCAGTTTGAGGGAATCTGTATTTAGTCAGAAAATGCTTCAATAGAATGACCTACCAGATGGGCCCCATAACAAAGCACAGAGGCATCAAACCACCACAGACATTTGGTGCTTAGAATAATAAAAAGACTATAAAATTAGATTAGTTGAGTCTAATTTGGAATTGGTATATTCCCCATGCACCCTCGCTGCTCTTGGGCAGATAAAGCCTTGAGATTTAGCACTGTGTCAGAGCGGGAGACGGCAACTTCCAGTAAAAGGGAGCCGAGGGAGAGAGAGAGAGGAGAAAAAGCATTCTGGGAGGTCGCGGAGGGCAGCGCAGTGACCTCCAATGATTTACAGGCCTTTAGCTTAATGAAATTGTTTCAGTGACATGACGGTAAGAGCTCGTAATGGATTGGATGCCCTAATGTAATGAAATTACTCCCTTCTGCCTAAAAAAAAAAAAATGCGCAATTAATATTTACTGAGACCTGACAGCCTTTGGTGTGCGTGTCTGTGTAGTTCTCAGACAGTCAGAGAGGAGAGACGGAGCAGCGTGGCAGACAGCCTGGCTCTGCGCGAGCTCCTGGCAGGGACGAGCTGAGCCTGAGAGGGGTGGAGGGACAGGCGCTCCGCGGCCAGCCAGGGACACCCGGCCCGGGCCACTCGGCTCCCGGCGCTGCCCCCACTCCGCCTTCACGCTCTCCCCTTGCTTTTCCACAGGCAACTGGACAACAACCACATCAGCTGCATTGAAGATGGAGCCTTCCGAGCGCTGCGCGATTTGGAGATCCTGTGAGTTGCTTTTGCGATCGCTGCCTTGTGTGCGTGTGCGGGTGTGTGTCCGTGCGAAGAGGAGAGAAGGGGAGTGTGTGTGCAGGGGGGTCCGCGTGGATGCATTTCTGTGGCTTCTGCTGCAGTGCTATTAAAATTGGGAACTGGGAGATCCCTCCTGCTCACCTTGACCAAAGTGTTTTCAGGCAGCAAAGTGCGATTTCTCACCTCCCACAAACTGAGGCTCCTGCTAATTAAGTCTCAGTTGAGTCCTTTCTCCCCCGATGCTCCCGCAGTATTTGTTGCTGGGTGAAACAGATGGACTGGAGTAGCCCCCCAGCACCTGCCAGCACATTCTGGGAAAGTCTGCTGGAGTGTGGGGAGGAAAGGAGACAGTTTACAGGTCAGGGAGATAAGAGATGGGGTTTCACCAGGGGGGTCTGTTGGGATCACCCGGAATCAGAAAGAGACCTTGGCACAGGACTGGAGGGAATACCAAACAGCCTGACAAAGTCCAGTTGTTGCCATAGCTTCTGGGATTTCACATCAGGTTTAAATTCAAACTTTAAGCAGTAACCTTAAAGTAACAGACTGGGGGTAGATGAGACACCTTCCTAAAACCCCTTCCTCTATACCTTGTCTAGAAAAAAACACATTGCTATCTTTCTGTGTTCTGGATTTTCAAGTGGGTCGAGCTGAGGAAACCTTATTTCCAGGGGAGGCAGTTAGCTAGGAGTCATCTTTGGATTATTCAAACTGAAGTTGAATTGTGTAAGAAAACATTCTGACTGTCCTCACCCAAAACTACACATCTAACTGTCCCTGATCTGGGGAGACCTGGAGAAGAGGGCAATAAAGGCTTGGGAGAACTTGTGTCAGTGGACTCATGGTTTAGTCCTGACTTGGCCCCTAACTAGCTGTGTGACCTTGGGCAAGTCTCGTTCGTCCTCTGGAGCCTGTGTTTTCTCATTTGGAAAAATAAATGGGGGTGGTTGCAATATCCTGGGGGTGACTTCTCCTTCCCAAGTTCTATAATTGCCTGGTTCTGCAAATAACTCTCAGGGTACAGTTTGATCTAATGAATGAGAAGAATAGGATTTGTTGAGCATCCCCACATAGGTAAAAAATTACATAGTCACCAGTACATGTCAGAATTCCAGAAGGACGATTAAATGTTGAGCAAATTAGTGAGCATATTAAAATGTCCTTTGTGCACAAAAGGCGGGGGTGGGGGGGGAGAGTGAAAGTTCTACCTTCCTTTTCACCTGGCCCCATAGTCAGTAGCAAACGATTAGAGAACTCCCCTCCACTTTGTGTGAGAGGAAGGTGATTCCAAGAAGAATCACAGGAAATCAAAAGGGAAGCTGATGCTGCAGGCTGCTGGAAATCTGATGAAAACCGAGACATTCCCAGTGTGGAAGAGGCAAACCCACAGCCAGGGAGGTCAGCTTGTCATTCCTAAGATGGATGGTCTCCTCACCCAAACTCTGACCCCAGCACCAGCGACAAATGCATGTCTGCCAGGGAGAGGCGGCCAACCCAAATTTAGTAGCCCCGGACTTCTTTCTCAAGAGAGGAGAGGTTTAGTTCTCCCTGCCCACAAAAAATCATTTGTGGAAAGGGCCGCAAGGAGCATATTGCCCTATTCCTGAGAAAGATGAGAAAATTCCTTGGGTAGAGACCAGGAATTGGAAGTCACCAGCTGCCATGAAACAGCTGTGACAACCTGACAGCCTCATGTTAGTGATCTCTGCTAGGAGTGGTGTCCCCTCACAGGAAGGCTGTCAGGAGAGAAAGGGTTTTATTGGCAGACACCTGGGGGTGGAATCCTGGAGGCTACAGGACTTTGTCCAAGCCAGTGGTTGTTGTTGCCTCAACTTTGAGGTGACTTATGTGTGGCATAGGGTGAGTTCTTTCACTGGTGGTGATATTCTACCTCCCTACCTTTCTCCCCACTATGCCTTCACCCACCCAGCCCCTTTCCAGAGACCAAAGCGGTGGGTGCCTGTCAGATGCATGCTATTAAAAAATAGTAATAACGGTATCCAGGTACATCAGGACTCTCAAACCTGAAGCTTAAAAAAAGTTCTCTTTCCCATCATTGCAGAGAGCTCACAGATCTGATTAGTTTATCTTCTCAATTCCAAACAAAGCCAGATCAATGGCTTTGTTTAAAAGACGCTCTCATTTGGCTTCGCATGGCTAAGTACTTAAAATTAATCATAATCAGTTATTCCATGGGTTTTTAATTTCCAGCAGAGGCAAATGGCTTTGGAACTATCTATCTTAATAGGGAACCATCCTGAATTGGCTGGAGCTGACATCTCCATTTTAAGAACCTCCCCTCTCCACCCCCAGACCTTCCAGATCTCATCCACACATTGACATTTTATAATACTTCTCTGTAATCACAACTTAGACCCCGTAAAGAATCTTGACAATGAAATAATAAACAGTAACCAGGTGAGGGCAATCCTATATTAACTTAATAAATTCTTGAGTGCGAGAAAGAGGGGTTCAAAACACCCTATGTCCAGAGAAATCATCTTGAAATCTCTAAAAGCTTTCCAAATCTGTAAATTAAAAAGGCAAACTAGTATTTCAGGTGTGTTTTCTCTCTGACATTGATCAGTATGAAGTAGAAAGTAAAGACTGTGATTATCTTATGGAAAGCACTCTCAGAATTAACTTAAGGAAAGTTTGTGGACGTAAGTGCTAGTAGAAATATTTGATATGGGATCAACCATCATTCCATTTCTATGGTGGAAATGCCATAAAACTCCTTTCCACCAGGTGAAGTTGGTTTTACTGGTTACACGAAATGAAAATCTAGCAGGTGAGTCTGGAAGGGAGCCCGTGGCAGTGAGGAGAGAGAAACTGGTGCAAGGTTGGAGAAGACTGTGTACTCTACCCACACCAACCTCATTGTTGGCTCGTGTCCGGTGGGAGAGGTCCACCCAGAAGATGGTGGACAAAGGAAAGGAGCCCGCACCTTCCCCTTTTCCAGTAGCCAGTAAAGGAAATTAGAAGAAAAGCACAATGAAGGGGAAACTTCCCAGGGCTCCCAAGCCTCTACAGGAGAGGACACTTAATGTCATTGATAACAGCTGGCACGGCTTTTACAGTTCTTGGTAGCTAGTGCTAATTCCAGTGCCTTGCATGCATGATCTGTGCATCGCATGACCCTTCTGGGAAGCTGCTGCTATTGCCACCTTCCTTTAACAGGAGTAGCCCACTTTAGAGAAGCCTAGCCACTGCCACACTAGTCAGCAGCAGGACCTGAGCGCTGAGCCCACCCCGCGAGCCGCCTTGCTAACGCTCATTGCCAGGCTTCTCGCGGCATGGGCTCCCCTGATGCGTAGCCTGTGTGTGCCGCCCAGGGTGTCAGCTGGCCCTCAGGGCTGAGCTGGCGAGCTAGCTGCCCAGGAGGATGGCAGAGCCCCCCACAGCCTTGTGAACCTGTCACTCCCTTGCCCCCATTAACGGGTCCCCACAAAAGTGAAAGTAAATCAGCTCACAGCAGGAAGAAAATAGTCCTGCTTTTCCACTGACATATGTTCCAGTTCCAGACATGATTTGTTCTCATTCTGGACATCACCAGTTGACATTAGCATTCCAGGGCTTTGGGGCTCTGTCTTCCAGACCTCCCCACAACATGGCCCCTTCTTTCTCTATGGCCTTTAGGTTCTTGATTGAGGGACCCCAGTCTTCTGTGATTCAGATGCCCTTCTGTTACCTAAATCGTGGCCCTTCTGCCTGTTCTATACATTTGGCGAGTCATATACTCAGTGTTTCATGCATGGTGCTTATACCATGCCGTCAAGACTGCGTGTCCCGCCTGTATGGTGAGGAATCCTCGGCACTGCTCTGTGACTTTTCCAGCCTTGATGGAGAGTGGCCAGCATTTCAGCTGTGATACTGACCTTCTCCCTGCCCAGCAGGCCAGCCTGGGTCTGAAAAAATGCCCAATGCAAACAAAATTAAGAGTATGGACATATGAGACAAAATGAGAAAACCTAGTTAGGAAAATAACTATTGTTTTTCAATAGTATTGTGGGAGAAGAAAAAGGCTTTTCAGGCGGTATCTCCTGACTACACATAGCCAATCAGAAGTTGATTTAGTTTGCTGTTAAA
Organism: Scalopus aquaticus; assembly: GCA_004024925.1. NCBI lineage: Eukaryota > Metazoa > Chordata > Mammalia > Eulipotyphla > Talpidae > Scalopus > Scalopus aquaticus. The sequence continues at coordinate 231,730 of PVIJ01000411.1, forward strand.
AATGCCAGACCAGAGATGTCAAGAACACATCCTGAAAAAGCTCTCATCTCCCAGTAAGAGGTCTGCCCTTGATCACTGGGACCAGCTAAACTGCATGCAAATGCAACAGGTCTGCAGATAAGCAGGGTGTGCTGTTTGGAAAGCCTTGCTCCTGTTTATGTTGCTTGCCAATTTTGCAAATTCAGTGACATGAATGTTGGCTGGCTCTGGGGGACCTTAGGTATCTCTGAAATGATCTCTTGTTGTTGAGATAAGGCACAGGGAACTTAACAGCAGGATTGTGGCTAGAGTAAAGTCCATGTCTCTTAACATTTTGCACCCTGATCCCCCTCTCTGCTCCTACTTCCCTTCTATACCCTGGTCCCAGCCCTAAACTTGAAGGGCAACACATATTTGCAGAAACCGAAGAACTGGAACCTGGCGTCCAGAGATGTCATCCTGTGTTCTTTGCCCACTTTGGCGACCCCAAGAAATTAGGCTGCTCAGGAGTAACCCCTAATAAGACTGGAGATCCTAAGCACAATTGGCTTTCAAAACCCAGCATTATGTGTTTTGCATTATTTAGGAGTTTGGGGAAACTTCAGTGGGAGCCAAAACCAGTGCTTCAGGCTTCCTTGAAACCAGCGCTTGCAGACTAGACTGCAGACCGTGTTGCCTCCACAGGCGATTTTATCTCAATCCAGGAGAGTATGACTCTTTAATTGAAGCTAACATTCCATATATTTTGAATTGTAATGTTTCTCATAAAAGTCAACATTTCCAGTCAGGTTTCTCCCAACTTCAGGCTTCTGGCAACCCCAGGCTGCATTGCAGGAGTCAGTGGTGGCTGAAGAGTGCAGGCATGCACTCTTTAGATGGGGCATTAGGACTCCACTTTCCCATTGAGCCCCACTCATGTCAGTTACCTGCCGGCCCAGGCAGCCCCTTCCTATAATCCATTCAGGACACAAGGACACACTGCATGCCAGCGTAAAACTAGACACCGAGGACCATACAGAGCAGGTGTTCTGGCAGGTCAAGCTCTGTCCCTGAGCTCAACAAAATTGACTGTATCTGCATGGTGCTTGGTGACATGGGGTCCAGGACTCCCAAACTGAGCAAGCAAAGACACCACAGAAATGAGTTGAAATATCCCATGCCCCACCTTCTTGGTTTTTTTTTTTTTAAAGAGTTATTTGTTTATTTATGCATACAAGAGCTGGGGTATAGGCCAGAGGTGTGGGTGTGTGTGAGAGGATTCACCAGAGACAGAGTGGGGAGCAGAACAGGTGTATTGACTGAAATACACTGCTGAGGATAGCAATGGGTGAGACAGGAGATGTCTGCTGCACCCTGTGGGTCAGCTCCCCAGCTGGGGATCAAACTCATGCTGCAGTGGCTGCCAATAGCTTCATAGTGCTGAGACTTACCCCCTTGCGCCACCAGGGAGTCCCTCTTCTTGGTTTTTAAGTCAAGAGTTGAATTCCCTTAGACCTGAAAGCAGTTGTCTGGCATTGGGCTTGTGAAGAAGATGAGAAACAAGAGATGAACACTATCCCCCCATCGCCCTGTTTCTTACTCCCCAAACCCCTATATGAATTTGTGTATTGAGGGCCCTCTCAGTTCACATTTAGCGAAGAGACATATGCTCAAAGTTAAAACAGAGGTGGGAATTAACAAGATTTAGGATAATTCTAATTCAGTCCCATCCCGGATGATCCTGACATGGCCTGACCCTGAGTGAGCCCCTTTTATAGACACAGAAGAAGAGTGAGTGGAGAAGAAAGTCCTTTTCCAGTACAAGGAGGCGGCAGTGAGAAGAAATTGACACTCTTATATGTGGGGTCGCTGACCTAGCTGAAGAGTGTTGGGACATCCATGGTCATTGTCAGTTCAGTTAATAAACATCAGCACGTGGTAGTCTCTCCTCTGCTTCAGCTGAGCATCCTCTTGGCGTAGAACGGATGCTCTGATTAATAAATCATGATGATGTAAGACTATCTCATGCAACCATATCACAGCAACTATTACTATAGTTATTGTAACTATTATTTTTGCTGTTATAGCTTCCATTTCTTAGCATCTGCTATCTCCCAGGTACTATAAGACATTAGAGTACAGCAACTTGGTAAATCCTCCCCATGACCTTACAAGGTGGATCCTATTAACTTCATTTTAGCTGTGAGGAAACTGAGGTTTAGAGAAGGCGAGGGAGTAACTTGCCCTAGTGACACCAACAACTACAAGGAGGACTGCTATTCCATTATGAAATCTGGTTCAACCTGGCACCTGAGCCCCTGCACTTAATTGCTCTGCTACAAAAATATTAAAAATACACACTGTAGCGCACATACCAGAAAAACAGTTTTGTTTATTAGAGCACTTGGTGATTGCCGTTAATGTCCACAATAATTTGGGAACCATAGTCTTTCTTTTTGAAAAGTTGACCCATAGGGCAGTCAGCTTTAAACCTATAATCTCAGTTTAATCGGCATCACATCTGATTCCAGACATGGCAGCACAAGGCCAAGGTTGAGCTTGAAAGACTGGGTCCTCCCATAGGACTGGCTGCCAATTCATCTTCACCAAACTGTGTGATTTGGGGTTCGTTTCCTTATTGAAAACTAGAAGCAGTAACCTCTATCCCTTAGGCTAGTGATGTGGATTAAAGGAGAGAAGTCATAGCCAAGTGTCAGAGTGCTGAAAACCACCGAAGTCAGCATGAATATTCCTGTGCTACATGCACATAGCAGCTGGTCAGTTAAAGTACATGGAACCGGTGAGAGCTTACATGGTTAACTGAACTGAAGCCTCCCCTGTTCCCCTCTTCCATTCCACCCCCATCTCTAGATTCTCTGTTCTGTCTCAGCCCTGAATAGGACTTAACTTGGGCTTGTCCCAGAATTAGTTTAAATGTCAAACAATGTCTTGTTTTATTGAAACAGCACATTTCTCACATTAGCTTTGGGTTCTCATTCCATTTCACTTATTAATAATGAACAAAAATTAGAACCACAGTGAAAATTGGTGTTTTCTAACAGAGACAGAACTCATTTCCATTTATTTACAAAACATTTCACCTGGGTTTCTCCAGGAGACACAAACATTTTATTTCTCTGTACAGTCTTGGGAATCGGAGTAGGTATTCATGACACTGCTTTAAATATAGAACTGTCATTACTTAATGAAAGTCTTAAAATACCTCCAGAATGTAATTTTTTTTAGGTACTGTACCGAAAATTATGATCTATTCAGGCAATCGGGAATAATATTGCACTTTGTGGGAAGCCTCAATAACTTCCATTCAGCCCCCAGAATACTAGGCAGAGGAGAAGGTTTTCTAGAAATGCCGCTCGCACCTCATCATATGCCCCACTCCCTCATTGTCCCCGAACTTGAGTCCTGTCGCCCTTGTGCTTGGTTTTGAGAATATCAACTTAAGGGAAAAGTGAAAATTTCTTTGAAACGCATGGTTACTTTGTTTCCATTTAAATAAGCAGCCCTTTAACAGTTTAGGTAACTAGAATCTGGGGGAGGGGGGGTGGCGGGGAGGATCCTTCTAGCAGCTTCCATTTGATTATATTTTCTTATTAACTAAAAGCTAGTTTAGTCTCTGAACTGAAAATATATCAGTGTATATTCTCGGATCCTGGGAAATGTACACCATTCTCTGGGGTCTGGCAGGGATCACTGAATTGTTCTTCAGCAGCAGACCATCTTGAATCAGGACTCCTGCTATCTTCTCTGAGCAGCTCTCAGGGGGATTCAGGTGGTGGGAGCCTAGCTGTTCCCGGGGGCCTAGCCTCCAGCCTCCAGCCTCCAGCCTCCAGCCTCCAGGTCTCTGGGCCAAAATCCTGATTTGACAGATTAGCTTTGGGAGCAGCCTTTTGACTCGTTTTGTCTCACCCAAAACAAAATGGAAAATAGTTGTGCAACTCTGAAAAAAAAAAAAAAAATCCCAGAGAGTTTTCACTCAGGTGCAAGATGAGGCATGGACGTGCCATGAGAGGGAAATGCTACGGAGCCGCCAAATTCGTAGTATTGGCTTCACTCCTCAAAGGGAGCTCCTGCACTGATGTGCCCCCTTTCTCCCCCCCCCCCCAGCTGCTAACAGTGGCTTGGGGAGCAGTATTTGAGTGTGTTCAGTAGGGATCTTGCCCCCAAGCAGCTCTTATCTCTTGGCTCTCATTGTCTTCAGGTCAGGGGACCAAGTTCTCCTCGAAGAGCCAAATATGCCCATTGCTGCTTCTGCCTCCCCCTAGAATACAAAAGGCGATAGCTCAGCAGACCTGTGGCCCACAGCTCATTTCTCTGCAGCACTGGGTTGAGAGTCAGGGTCCTAGGAACGCAACAGGAAATTGATCCCTGCTGCCAGCCGGCTTCACAGAGGGAGCATGGCACAAGGAAGGCACAGGGATGCAGAGCATCATTCCAGCCTTTCCCGGAGCCTCCATTCCCAGCTGGGAAGGCATGTGCAAGGAGCAAGGGACCGTGAGAAGGAGGGAGGAAGGAAAGATGATTCCCAAGGCTGCATCGGACTCTCTGATCTCATCATAGAGATGGTCTAGAGCACCCACTTTCTTTTCACTTAATCCTAGGACCCTCAATCATTAGCCCAATCTCAGTCATCAGTTGAATGAAACCTGCAAGCATGGGGTTTGATTTTTTTTTTTTTTTGGCCTTTCCAAGTTTAAAAAAATTAGAATGAGTTGCCAATGTTTAAAGGTGTTTAATTTCAACTTTCCTTGAATATGTGGGCAGCTCTGGGGCCGCTTGTGACTACAGTGTTCAATAGGACTCTCTGTGATGAAGGAAATGTTTCAGATCTGTGCTGTCCAATCAGATGGCCACAAGTGACATGTGACCCTCAGGTGCTTGAAATGTGACTTGAGCAGCTGAATTTTTTTAATTTGATTTTAATTAAATATATCACCACATTTATCTTGTGGCTGCCTCTAAGACAGTGCAGGCTTTGAGCTGAGTGGCAAGTGCCCCATTTGGACAGGGCATAACTTCTGCAAATCTCCACGGCTCCCACAGCCCTGCTTACCACTTGCCCTGCTCCAAACCTGTCCAGTCATTTCTTAATCATTAAGAAGCATGCTGTTTAAATAGTGTATATTCCAAAAGTAAACACTTGGAAATAGCTTACACTCCTCTCACCCTCCACTTTTCCCTTTATCTGTCTTAATTTAAACATCTAGATCTTGTACCCACAATAGATCCATTTTCCTTTATTTGCTTAAGACAATTTTTTTTGTTGTTGTTGCTTTTTGGTTTGTTTTTTGTCTCTTTGGTTGCAATAACATTGGTTTAAAACACTGTGTTTTAGAAGTATAGGATCTCCCCCTTCAGGTGTTGTGACCACACAGCACCCACCATCAGAATACCCATAATCCTCCGCCATAGCCCATTGTGCTCCCTCCCACTTTGTTCTCACCCCTCCTATTCTGTTAACCTCAGTTCTATAGTCAGTTTTCCAAGGTTTGTTGTTAGTTGGGTCAAAAGACCAATTTTCATTAGAACCCAGGAGTATGGCTATTAAAACTGTCTTCTATCCAAGTGAACTCCTCTTGGTATGAATTAATTTCCTGATTCTGATTATTCATTTTTCTGAACCTTCTAAATGACTTCCACAAAGTCAACTGGGTAGGAAAATCGCTCTTAGTCTGGCCCCATCCCTTCTCTGTATATATGCCAGGGATGCAGCAGCCAGTTAGGAAAACAAGCCCATTAACCTCACAGGTTGAGCCTGGAATCTGCATAGAGAGAGAAATAAGATGTGCCAACCCCAAGTAACTATTTTCAAATGCTGCGCAGTGGGGGCTGGGTGTGCCTTTCAGAGACTGGCCAGATGCCCTGTCTTTAGGCAGACCTGGGCAGATCCAGGCATCCATAATCCTTTCCACTGGAAAACTATTACCATTCCAGAAATGCCATTTTAGAGACAGTACTAACCGAGGTGAAATCAGAGTAGAACTATAAGCTGGAAAAACCCTGGACTGGGTCCTACCACTTCATTTTAAGAGAAAGAAATTCTTCCAGAAAGGTTGAACTTGCCTACACCCAGAGAGAAATTTCACAGGAGAACCAGGCCAAGAAAAATGGGTTTACTGACCCTTTATCAATGTTCTTGACTGCTGCTGCCTTTCCCCTATTATCGGCAGACAAAAACAAAAGCCAGCTTCTGTGTCTTGTCCATCTCATGAGCCCTTAATCTCCAACATTTTTCCAGGAGGTATGGTTTGCATAGGCATGGGGACCACGCTCTTCCTTTCTGGGCCTTCCAGTCCTACAGCTCTGCTTAGGGATGACACCCCAGTGTTCCAGCGAGTTCCTGCCACTCAGAGGGTATGCTAGGAAGACTGATCTATGCCAGTGATCAAACTCCATGTGGGGAGCAGAGGCCAAGTGAGTAGGCACTGGGACCCTGCCTATCTCCAAGCCGGGTAGCCCAAGGTGTAAACTGTACCAGCTTCCCCAGCTCTCAGAAGGTTGAAGCAGGGCCTTTCCGGCATCCCAGTCCAGAACCAGAGCCTCATTCGTCCTGTGCACTGTTTGCTGCTGACAGCTCTGAAGCGGCTCAGTTCTGAGCTATGCATGAGGAAAGACTTCAGTTTAAGCACAGAACGGATGCAGTGCGCGTGGAAGCCTGGCAAGGTCCCCTGCCTGGCAGGGCACAGCCTCACCCTGATAAACAGAAGCTGCTTATATGAAACAGACTTCATATTCTGAAAGTCTCCTCCCTCTCCCACCACACCTCCCCATCCTTGTGCTCCATCTGCCCTCTGAGACTCTTTGTCCCCAAGTAATGATAGTGGGTAAAAACTTTCATCATTTTCAACCCATTGAAAATAGCTCATTGTAATAGTAGAGTCTTAGAGTGCCTTTCAGCTAGTGGCTGCCCTTCAGGAGCTACAGTATAGAAGGAAGGTTCTAAGCATGTTGCTCTGTGATGCCATTAAAATACTTTAATTTGATAGAAAGACAGAGAGATGATATGTATGTGTGACATGTATCAACTCTCTATATAGAGACGTGATATACGGACACGTATGCATAAATATTACTCAAACTTAATCTGTGTGGTTCAGAGACCAAACACCAGCATCTGCAAGCCAAATCCAGCCCCCAGGTGTGTTTCATTTGTAACTTATTTTTCAATGTGATTTAGTTGCCAACATTAAGAAACCATTAAAAAATCTAGATGCTGACTTTCTCTTGTAAAGAAGGAAAGGCTGGCAGCAGCCACTCCGTGTCAGCTTAGCAGCAGCCTTTTGACAAGAGAAGTGAGACTGCATAGAATAAACCTGGGCTCACTGTCCCCTCGCAGCCCCCTACATGAGTCTTGCCTTACTTAGATGCCTAAGCCAGCAAGAGGGGTAGACAAGTGAGTTTGCACTTGTCAGCCCAGAAGGCTGTGCAGAGTGGACATTAATTTTTATCAAAAGTGTGACTGTTCATATTTTCAAAGTCATCACTCCATTCACTAAATTGTGGACCCATGTTCCAAGCACAGGGCTAGACTCTGCCAGGCAACAGGGCACAAAACAGAATCACTCTCACCCTTTCTGAGTGGCACAGCAGCAGTTTAGCTGGGGGAAAAGTGTTCCTTCCCCCCCCCCCCAACCCCCGCAGACTCACTTGTGCAGTTACAGAAGCAGAAGGTAACTTCTCTCATCCTCGCCCATTGCAGACATCTCGGCACCTTGGCAGCTGCCTGGTTTTTAAGTACTATAGTGAACAGACTGACAATTCAGGGTCCCAGTTTATACATGATGACACAGAATCAGGAGGCTGAAGCCATGTCATTCATGTCCTTGAAAAGGTACATTTTACAATTAAGTCAGTCCGGGGGAGGCAGTTGGTGATTCTGAATCACCACCAGGCAGTATCTGAGGATCTCAGTAAGTGAGTAAGGAGTTTTACAGAATCAAGGAACTCAAAACACTGAAGTGTCACAAATACTGAAACTCCCGTGCTTCTGATGAAGCAACAGCGGCATTTGAAGATTCATCCTTCTCTTTTGATCTTTCACTCTCTCCATTTATTTTGGAGGCGTCTTTTTTCTTTTTAACACTGGGTATCTGCTGGGTGGAAAGAGATGAGTTTATGCCTGTCATAATATGAATATATAATGAAAGAAGGACCAAAGGGCAAGCCCTTTTGTTTAGGAATCCGTAACACCAAAGGTCCAAATTGGCAGCTGATTGTTTTTATTTATTTCTGTAGGTTTTACATGACACCTGGAGACCATTTAAAATGTTACTTGGCGGTAAAAGCTCTGTGTTTAAAAATAACGCTCATCCGGTGCCAAATCACTTTGGAGTCGGGTACAAATATTGAGACAAAAACCCCAGCTGTTATTGCTTTGGCTGCTAATTTGAGGTGTCAAATGAGAGCTCGACTGCTATACGTCAGTGAATAAGGCCCCTTGTGAGAGCATTATGTTTTCTAACAGTCGAGAGTAATGGACTAATCAGTGCAGCATCAGTTGTTTTCATTATATGCCCACACAATGGTTATGAGCTTTAATTTAAGCGGTCCATGGGGAGACCAAGGAAATCTGTACTAGGCAGCACCCAGGATACTCCAGGAGAGCAGGGACTGAGGTATCTTCCCACCATCCTTTCTTCTCCCTCTCCTTCCACACCTCCCCAGCCTCCTGCTCCATCTGCCCTCAGAGACTCATTGGATGCTCCAGACTGGCAGAAGATGAGTTTTGCTTAAGGAGCAGATCTGTATTCTTGGTTCTTCAGAGTATTCTTAATAATCCCAATCAATCAATTCACAGGGGTGCCTTTTGGCAATATATGAGTGCATTAGGGAAACCTTGACCTTTGAAGACTTTGAGAGCGCAAAAGTGCCCATTGTATTGTGGAGCCTCTCTGCCTACACCCGAACTCTCACTATTCCTCATACAGGAGGGGGGTTGGCAAGTGCTGTGCCTGTGAGTGGCCTTGGCAGTGAGGCCCTGGTCCCTGTTACCTCAAAGCCATCTAATTCTAAACAGTGAACTAGACTGATGGTCCAGGGTCCCAGTTTATAGATGATGAGCTAGAATCTGGAGGCTGAGCCCATCTCCTTCACTCTGTCCTTTAACTCGGGCCTTGGGAGGCATTCTGAACTGCCACTCACCCCTAACTGATGCAATTCTCTTCTTCCTTGGGAAGATGTGGAAATAGAACAACCAACATTTGTGTGGAGACAATCCTGTAAGCAGTGATTGTGTGTGTGAGGGTTCAAAATACATAGGTCCTGATACTGCACCTTCCTGGCTTTGAATATTGGCTCCACAGCTTTATAGCCATGTGATCAGGACAGAGCTCATTGATCTTTCTAGGCTCCAAAACAAATGACAAAAGTGCATCAGTACTGTAGGGAGAATTAAATGAGATAATCTGTAAAACATGATCAGCTTGTGCTAACAGATGGGAAATATAGTTATCATTGTTATTTTGTTATTCATATTATGGACATCTTTACTGGAAGACCTTAGCAAACTCACCTCAAAGTGATATCCTCCAGTGGCCTAGCTCCTTAGATGAAATTGGGAAGTTCACGAGAGAATGTGTACCTTTCAGTTTAGCTCATCTCAAAGGATGCCTTCTATTGTACTTTTCTTCCTGCATTCTGAAGGGTCTTAGAACCTCCCACTAAGCCAGAGAGGCACACAGCTGGGTATGAAAGGTAAGCTCAGCCTTGACAGGAAGGAAATAGTCAGGGGAGTTTCATTCTAAAACAAATGCATTAGTGCAATTGGGAAGAGACCTTGAGCTGGAGATGGGAGGAGGCTTGGGAACACCTTTCTCAGCCTCAGAGGACCCCAAGGACACTCAGGGTTGGTCTCCTGGGACCAAATCCACAACCAGGCACCCATCTTCACACATCCTCTTGGACTGAACCAGTCATCAGCATTCTCATCCCCAGGATCTAGGAGCATGTGGAAGGGCTGGTCATCAGCTACAGGCCTATCTTGCTGGCAACATGATAACTGTCAATCAGCAACCACCAAGCAAGACCAAGACAGACTGGTGTGCTGACATGTGAACCAGAGAGGAGAGCAGGCACCTCATGAACAGCCCTGCAGATCTGAAATGCCCTCCCTTTCATTCCTCTCTCTCTCTGCCTAAGCCAAGAGACATGCAGAAGGGAAACACCCCCCTTTCCTTCCTTTGAGGTCCACTTGCATCCCAGAGTCCTCACATTTCTCATCTCTCGTGCCAGTAGAATAGAGCTCTCCCACAGGTCCAGCCACAGTATTTGCACTCATTGCTCTTCAGAAAATTATTCTGCCTCCTTTGATTGTGTCCGTGCATATGAAGTCAGTATTAGCACTGTTGGAAGTCATGATATCTTCCAGCATTAGCATGCTGGCCATTGAATATCACATTTGTGGGTACACGTCAGGACTCTTTTAAAAGACATCCTGTACCCATGGCTGTTGATGGTTCACCAAGAGTCCCCTTCCTGGGGACCATTAAGGAGGGAACTGTCTTGTCTCTTCAGACGTAGAAGTAAGTCAAGTTGCCTTGAGGGGGGGGATGAACAGGCTAATTTGCCAAGAGGGCCAGTCTAACCTAAGGAGTCTGGATCCCCACCTTCCTGAAGAGGAAGAGTCTCAAGAGTACCCCAGAGAGGTTGGCATACTAGGAGACAGCAGTGGCATCACTGTGGATGCCTGGTTTGGCAATTATGTGATACATGCTCACAGATAATATAGCTGCATTAGAGCCAATTACATAGTGTTATGGACACACAACACGCAGATTACAGGAAGCACAGAATGATAAAGTGATGGCCTAATGGGAGGAGACAGAGGGAAATGTCAGCCTTATTAAGGTTGCCAGGGTGGCGTGGCTGCAGCTGGACTTAGCTCCTCCAGATCAAAGATGGCTGTCTTGCATGAGACAAGGGCCACTAGTTAGCACTCTGCAGAGTAGAACTCCCCCAGGGTGATCACAGCCTCCTGCTTAGAGAGTTACACATTATTTCAGGTCATGGGCCTCTTTCTAAGCAGGCCCTCCACAAAAGTGACCTTCAGTTCCAGAGGCAAGAAAGGAGGCCTGTACACTGCCCTCTACCCTTAGAGGGAGGTTCTATCCTAATCTTATCCCTAGTTTAGTAGTTTTCAAACTTGACCTTGCATGGAATCTTCTGGAGGACTCATTAAAACACACAGGGCTGGATCCGCCCCACAATTTCCTATTCAGTATGTCTGGTTTAGGCTTGCAGATCTGTGTTGCTAACATATGACAATGCCAGGACAATTTGAAAACCACTCTGAAATGAACCCAAGTTCAGTGATTTCTAAATACTGTAGTGGGCAAGATTGATCATCTCTGGACTTGGGTTCAAGCCACACTCAAGATGGACTCTTTGCCTTACCTCTTGAACAGGACGTTCTCCTGGGCTCTGATGCATGTTAGGCTCTAGAAGTAATGAGACCCATCGTTCCCCGGGGGAGTATGGTGGGATATCAAGGAGTGTGGATTCTTCGATAGGTGCTGCTTGGGGTTTCCTACCCACTCTGTTTGGAGTTTTTGAAAGCCTCTGACCTAATTGCCTCTTCTTAAAGGACAGTTATGCTGCCTACTCTGCACTGCACAGTTCTTTGTGGGCAAAGGCAGGACTAGAACTTCCCAGTTCAAGAGTAACCAGGGACCCATAAATATTTTCTTAAAAAAAAAAGAAAGAAAGAAAGAAAAGATGGGCCTCCTCTGGTGGCGCAACAGGTTAAGTGCCGCGCTGTGGAACTGTCAGCAGTTGCGGCGTGAGTTCAACGTCCCACAGGGGAGATTCCCACATGGTGCGGCAGACCTCTCCTGCCTCACCCGCTGCTCCTCTCAGCAGTGTATTTCGGTCAATCTGCCTGTTCTGCTCCCCACTTGTCTCTGGTCAATCCTCTCACCACCCCACGCCTCTGGCCTGCACGCTAGCTTGTATGCATAAATAAAAAATAAATCTTAAAAAAAAAGAAAGAAAATAACTGTTTGAGGTTTATGGTTTACGTTGCAACTATTCAGTGCTTGTAACACAAACAGCCACAAATAATACTCAGACAAATGGGTAAAACCCCTCTTTACAAAAACATGCTGCATGGAATAGGATTTGACCTGGACAGTGGTTTTCAATCTTTGGGACAGAGCAATATGTACCTGCACTACTTCCTTGTGCCTTCATCGTTGCTGGGGAGGCTGTGTCTCACTTTGCTACCAAGGAACAAGAGGAAGCATCAACTTTCTTGCTGTGTTCTTTCTATTTCTGTGCTTTAGAAACAAGCATAAGTTCACCAATCCCCTCGTGTCTGGGGAAAAATGTTTAATACCCTTTTTCTAGTGCTCACCATTGAGAGAGGACAGGATCCATTAGTAGATGTAGCATTGTCATATGGGTCATTTTAATATGGAAAATGGTCCCTTCTCAAAGTATTTTGTTACAGTTCATGGGTGCTGTGGTGGTGGGAGATTTATGGGAACTATACCTGAGGGGAGAAATCAAATATTGAAATATTGTACAAAAATGAACAAGAATGTAAGAAAATTAAGTTTAATCAATAAAAAGAAAGAAAATGGTCCCTTCTCATTAGGCATTTATACTCCTTAGACACATAGTGACTAGTGTATACAGGTCAAACTTACTTTCGCTGTAAATGCAGTGTTTACAGTGGAGAAGGGGTTTATATAAGAAAGAAATGGGAACTGGGTGGAGGTACCTTCAAATTCTATGGGGGAAGTGGCCCCATGTCTATTTCCTACTGAAATGCCCTTTCAGTCACTTGGGATGGTGCAAAAAGGAGAGACCAGAACAATCCTGAAATGTTATAGAATTCATTTGACCCTGAACTTGAGCTTGAAACCTGATGGAAAATGCTGAATTGAGAGCATTTACTAGGGGCAGAACCTCCAACCTGGGTGACTTGGTGTAAAGTGTATTTTTTCAGAATATCTCCAAAGGAGCAGAGCGGTGAGGCTGAAGCTAGACTCTGGAACTAGCAAAACTCCTCCAGGAGATGGAGGTGAGTAAGATGAAGTTGATGAGGTCACCATAGTGCATCTGGCCAGCCAGCCATTGGGAGTGGCAGCAGGTCACTGTCAGACCAAACCATTTATTTTTCTGTTAGTTAATTTTCAAGGAGGCTTATAGAACAAGAGGAAATGGGAAGCCTGTGCAGTTATTTCTAGCTTTGGCTGCTGGCATGGAAATGACAGAAAATAGCCAGGCAGGAGTAACAAATATGCTGTGAAACAGGAGGCAGTAGATAAGTTGGGAGAAATTGCAGTGTAAATAAAAACAGCATCTCAAACCCTCTAGGAGCTCATGATCTACCCTGGCTACATCCCTTACTTCTTGTAGGTTACTCATTTACAAATTACTCATTTATAAAACAGGATCATAATTCCAGCCTCAGAATGCTCCAAGTATCCAATGAGATAAATGCAAAAGCACAATATAAACTATGGTGCTATAAACTAAACACGTACTGTTTTGTCCCACTATGAAGTAGTAAACAAACACAAGCTACAATAATGATAGCCAATCATTATTGATGACTGTTTCTGAGCTAGGCAGTTTGCTAACAAGTGTGCTTTCTATGTCTAGTTACAAGGTCATGGTAGTTGGGTAAAGATTGCTCACATCACCATCAGGGATGGCCATGTCCTTGTCCATGGAACTTGGACATCTATGGCAAAAGTGAACTTTGCAAATGTGACCAAGTTTAGGATACTGATGAGGAGGTTAATCTGGATTATGCAGTTAACCTCTCAGTATCATCATGAGGGTCCTCCTAAGAGGAAGGTGGGGATCTCAGTGAGCAGGAGGAGATGTGGCAATGGAAGCACAAGTGGGGGTTATATCAGGGAGGCATGACAAGCCAGGGAATGTAGGTAGCCTCTGCAAGCTGCAGAAAGCCAGGAAATGAATTCTCCTGATGTCCCCAGAGAAATTCAGCCCCACAAACCCATTTTACCTCATCTGCCCTCCAAACTCAAAGAGAATAAATTGTGTTGCTTTAAGCCACTGTGTGTATGGCAATCTGTTACAGCAGCCACAGACAACTAATCCAGGCATTCTTCCTGGAGTCACTTGCTAGGATTCATAATCCTTGTACCTGCTTCATCCACGACATAGAAATGATAACAACAGTGCCTTTCACATAGGGTGGTTGGAGAGATTAAATGAAATGGGACAAGAAACCTTAGCCAGGGCCTGCCTAGCATACAATAACCTCCAGGTCATGTTGTCATTATTAGTATCGCCTCATTTAATCACCCCCTGGAGTTCTGTGAGATCCATGCTATCCTCATTTACATGTTCCATAGCAGAAAACTTAATAGGACTAAGAAAAATTTACTCTTGGTTGCAGAGGCAGTCAGTGGCAGATTCAGAATCTAAACCAGGTATCTCCTTTGAGCCTGTGCTCTCCCATACTGCCCCACTGTGCTGGGGTTCTCATAACGACACCTCTGCCAGTGACAGCAGCTTAGGTGGGGACGCAAGAACCAGACAGAGCATGGTGCTTCCTGCACAAGCAAAAGCTGCCAAGCCTGGAAATCAAATAAATCTGTGTTTATTACGGAAACAAAAACTGTGGCTGCCACGGAGATCAGCATCCAAGAAGTTACCCACCCTCTGACATCCCTGGGCTGGCGAGCCCCGCACAGCAAATCATGAAAGGCTGAATACTGTGTTTAGTCATTTGGGTTCTGGAATAATTGCTATTATCGTAAATGTTTTATAGCCCTCATTACAGCTCACATTTAAATATCAGTGTAGTAATACATTAATAAGTCATTGCGGCCGGACTACTGCCGGATGCAGTTACCACAGGAGCCCTGCTTGTAACCGCACTGTGTGTTGGGCTAAATTAGGGCTGGCTGTGAACTCAGCCTGATACAGAGTGGCCACACGCGCAAAGTCGGAAGGAAGCCTCTCTTTGGCCCAGCCTTCTTGCTCTTTGCCTCCGAGACAGAAGGAGGTTGTCAGATATCTTGTAGTCAGTCATGGATCCTGACTAGGATCCCCCATGTGCAGAACCTGGAATACTGGGATGGATAGAAGAGGAAAGGAAGGCATCATTTCTGCCCCTGGGGCATTCTTAATTCTAGGGAGAATTAGGAATTCTTGAGTTCCAGCTCCCAGGAAGCTTCCTGCAAAGAGCGTGGTCTGATGGGCATGATAAATTCTCCAGTCCTGCCCAGTGAGATGTTCTTAAAACTTCGTAGGTGGATGGAGATGGTAGGTATTCCCACACTCACTTACCCCCACGCAATTGTACTCACACTCACACTCAGAAAAGAAAGGCCACACAAAACAAAGCAACGCAGTGCAATTTCATAAAATAAGTATGCACTGGCATATTGGTAATGTTATGGAGTGGCAGAAGCAGGCAACATAAATTTGGTCTGTTATTTCCTCTTTACCATACTATGTGCTTAACCAGACTTATAGCAGGTGTACCATAAATATGGGAGGGAGGGGAAAAAAGTTTGAAGTCCTGTGCCTTGGTGTAAACAGATTTCCTCCTGACCTTATTGGTCAAGCAAATGCCCAGTTGATTAGGGGGTATTGAATAACCAGCAGTGATGGAGATGTGAAAGCTGGATTCCTGCTATGAACTGGGGTCACCAGCAGGCAGGGAAGGAATCTGTGCAGGCACCCTTGAGTGGGTGGATATAGGGGCCACTGTATGTTGAACAAAGCTCCTTTTCCATTCCATGGCGGTTGGGGTTGGGGTTAACAGTAGTGACCAATACAGGACTAGACTCTTACAACCAGTATTGATAAAAGGGCAGCCTCTGTTTAACAGAGCCCATACTACATGTGTGTAAACGAGGTCATGGCACTGTTGTAATGCACAAGGTAGAAAATTGTTCTGGCCTTGTAGAGCTTAAAACCTAGAGGTCATTTTAAGAGGAAGAGAATGTGTTTGCCAAGAACCAAGGGCAAAATAAGTTTGCTTAACCAATGGAAGCTTCCAAAGCAAGGCTCCTTCCTGGCCCAGTGGGGCCGTGAAAGGGTAAGAAGAGTCCAGTTGGAGAGAAGGATAGACTGATATGTCCTGGAAGAAGCAGAGTAGAGCACAGAGCAGGTGGTCACCGTGAAGTATTGCTCCACAGGCTGCGTCTAACTTGTGCACTGTGAGATGCATCGTGAGAAAGGCATGGGCTCAAAAACCTGAGAATTAGACCCAACCTTCCCACATAGGGTGGCTTCACTAAACTAACGGGCCTGAATGTAATGTTTCAACCCCTGCAGAGATGCCATGCATTCCCTGGGCCTCCATAATAGGTCCCTCAAGAAGGGTAAGCCCAGGGCGGAACTGACTGCAGCTCAATTTCATTCTTTGGCCACCTGTGTCATTCTGGTTCACTGTGGAGCTCACGTCTCTTGCCTTTTCCCTGTCCAAGGACACCAGTTAGTGCTAACGGTGTACGTAGGTGCTCCTGTCTATGGCCGTGGAGCACAGAAGAAAGAGTAGGCTTAATCCCTGTCCTTATAGAGCTCACAGGCTCACTTTGAGATATGCTTGGAGAGTCAAATGATGCCTAGAAAATACAGAAAATACTCACATGAGCTCTATAGAGCTCTATTGTTCATGCAGTGGAGAGGAAGGAGTTTGGAGTAAGAGTGTCAGGTTCACATCTCATTTCCAGTACTCAGCAGCTTGGGGTGTGGAAAAGTCATTTCACTTCTCTGTAGCCCAAATGCTTCATCTCTAACACAAGGGCAACACTCACCTCTCAGGGTTGTGTGTAACTAAGCAAAATGATGTATATCCAGCTCCTTCTCTAAAAGAGGGTGATAACACACAACTGGCATCATAATTGTAAGAATTAGAGACCTCTCCGATCTCGCCCGCTGCTCCCCTCAGCAGTGTATTTCAGTCAATCCTCCTGCTCTGCTCCCCACTCTGTCCCTGGTGAATCCTCTCACCCCCAACACCTCTGGCCTACACTCCAGCTTGCATGCATAAATAAAAGAAATCTTTTTTAAAAAAAGAAGAATTAGAGATATCTAACAGAGCACTCAGCACTCAGTAGGAATTCAGGAAGCTGTATTGTTGCTTCAGGTGGGTCAGGAGAACTGAGAGGACAGCAAAAGGGAGGTGGGATCACCTGAAAAAGGCATCGGAGTCTCTCACCATCTGGAGGTGGTGCCTTCACTCCTGCTGCTCCATAGCTATTGCTCTGTGGTCCCACTTGCCGTCACACCCACACTTGCCCCACCTTCCACCAGCATCTTGGTGCCCCCTTCCTGGCTGTCTGCTTCTTTATGAACCATTCCCTTCTCTCTCTCCACAGTACCCTCAACAACAACAATATTAGCCGCATCCTGGTCACCAGCTTCAACCACATGCCGAAGATTCGAACTCTGTGAGTAAAAGCCCCTGCCCCTTCCCCACCTGTCACAGCCCAAGTGCAGCCCCCTAAGCTGCAGGGATTGGGCATATGGTCCCTGTATCCAAACGCCACTTTCCTCTGCTGTTACATAAGGGGTATGTTGATGAATGAGGGTAGAAGGGGAAAGGCTCACAGTGCCTTCTGAATACCCATTCTGCAGCAGCTTGACTCATTTCTCTTCACCTCAGGGCTTGGAAATTCTTTGTGTTTTCCATCTTGATGGAAAAGTTTAATAGTGTTAGTTCATCAGAGAACATAGAGAACTGGGATCTAATGACTCTCCATTTCCCCAGCAGATTCATGTACCATTGGCAGTTCTACCATATTGCCAGTGCTTTCCATTGTTTTCCCTGTGGGACCAATGGCAGCAAGGGAGTGTTAGTCCCTCCTTTTTGCCATTCTCCCAGCTTCCCTCCCACACCCTCACTCACTGGATGATACTCTGATGTGGGATGCTGCACCCTGGTTCTTTATCTTTAATATGCTGGGTGAGTTGGAGCCTCCAGTATATGTACTCAGGAAGAGATTCTCCCCCATCACTGAGAACAGAGCTGTTGCCTTCATTACCTCAGGAGTCCCCTCTGCTCTCAGCCAGGACCCCTTCTGTAAGTTTTTCTGCAATGGATTCTGTAGATCTTTTCACAGAGATTCACTCTGGATACTCTTGTGTTGGTGGAGCCTCGATGGTGTTTGTCTCACAGCAGTAACAGAGAGCTAGAGAGCCAGCATCCAGGAGCTTCCAGGAAAAGGCCTTTAGGGCCAAGGCAGAGGACTGGAATCCCTTCTGAGCCCTTTATAGCTCTGGGACCTTTGTTCTCTCTGCTGCAAATAAGAATGGTGGTGAGGATCAGATGAAATTCAATGTAAGTGCCTGGCATGTAGTAGACAATCAATAATATTGATAATATTGATTGTTTTATAATTATTATCATACTAATTATCCAGAAGTATGGACCACGTACGAAACCACCAGTTTATCTATGGGTTTGAACAATGTGGAGTCCACAGAGATTTGCATTTCCTTAGAGCAGTGGTTCTCACAGCCGGGCCTCCAAGCTGTCAGCATCAGCATCATCCAGAACGGGTTCCAAAAAGCAAAATTTCCAGCTCCACCCCAGGCCCATGGAATCAGCACCTCTGGGAGTGGGGCCAGTCATCTGTTTATAACAAGACCTCCAGGAGATTTTGATGCTTGTAAGGTCTGGGGACCCCTGCAGTGGGTGGAAAGCCACCTTATACCAGAAGAGAGAAGCAGATGGATGCAGAAACAATTTGGAGCATCCAAAGAATGCAGAGTTGGGAGTCAGACAGACCCGAATTTACATGTAAATTCTGCCACTCACTCTGGGCAAGTTTCCTTATCTCTCTGTGCTTCCAGAGCCCTGAGTTCAGAGATGCTCATCTCCACATTGCCACAGGAAAAAAATGTGAAGTTCTGGGTCAGGTTGCACACTCAATAAATACCAGTTATTCTGAAGAAGAAATCAAGCGCTGCCATCACTGTTCCCCAGTCCTCCCTCTGATCCCTCACAGGATAGCATACTTCAGCCAGAAGTCTCTCTCCATTTCCGTCACTTTTTAAGGCACATGGTGCGGTAATGGAGTTTTAAGGAAAAGCCGCTGAATCTTCAAAGATCTCATCCAAGTCCCCAGCAAACCTCACATGAGTTGGAGAAGAATGAGGCCCAGGACTCCTGGCCAAGAAGCCAAAGGTCACCTTAAGGTGCTGGTTCTGCCTCACCTCATTTAGGAACCACCGACCCACCTGATGCCTTGGTATCTAAATAAGAAATTATACCCTCCTACAGGCAGGGTCATGGACTGGGAGGAGACAGACAAGTGAGCTGAGCAGGAGAAAAACATCCCTGCTCAGGCCAGGTCTGCAGTGGCATCCCTGGCTGATCCTCTGGCATGTATACTCCCCTTCTTCTATTTCCAGTTTAGCGCAGCAGTGAAGAAGCTGAACTGGACCCACCAGGATGGGGCCATGGCTGAGTCTGGATCTTGGGTGCTTTATTAGAGTTGGGGGGGGGGATTTTTTCCTCCTTGTTTCTGTTGTCATTCTTCCCTGTGGTCCCAAATACTCATCTGATGAGTTCAAATCAATCAATCAATCTAGTCTGTTCTCTTTGCTCCCTGCCTGCTGCCATTTTCTCTTTAGTTTAATTTCAGAGATAGCTCCGTATAGAACTCTCAGGAGACTTGAGCTGACTAATCCCCCTTCACTGTAATTAAAGTTGCCCCCCCCCCCAGACTAGTGGTGGAAAAGGGGAGGGGGGGAAGGAGAGAGAGGAAGGAAGTCATAAACGGGATTTCTAAAGGAAAGCTTTTATATTGAATTCAGAAAGCCACATTTTATAGAAAATGAACACTGGCCTTCTCTAAAAGGATTTGCTGGAAATTTAATTTAGCATCTCTGGCTAAAAGGCACCTTTTACAAATTGGCGTTTGTATTCATTCACCTTATAGTTTGCAAAGGTGGTTTGGCCAACATGTCTCTGTCAACAAAAGATTGCAAAACCACATTTAGGAACCACCGACCCACCTGATGCCTTGGTATCTAAATAAAAAATTACAGCCTCCTACAGGCAGGGTCATGGATTGGGAGGAGACAAGTCTGGGGCCAGTTGCCACAAAATGATAATTACAGCAGGCATTTCTTCCATAATTTGCGTGTTCCAGGCCTTATCCTAAGACTGTCCTATGAATCATTACAACCTTGACAACAGCTCCAGGAAGGCAGCACCATTAACACCCCCACTTTACAGATGAATACACTGAGGCCCAAATCAAAGTTGGAAAGCACAGGGCCACTGTCAGATTTGAGAGTTTTATGTCAGAGCCTGTGCTCAGCCCTGGCGACAGAACAGAAACAGAAGAGAAAGCTTCAGGGAGTTGAGGGAAGGGGAGCAGGGGTTTCCACAATCAAAGGGCCGTTGGAGGCTACTCTCCCTGTGCCATTGCCATCAGACTCACCAAAACTGTATAAATCACTTCCGTGAACACTCAAGAGGATTAGTAATACTCCTGTTGTGTCCAGGTTCACATTTCATGATTATTGTGATCATTTTTCTTTTAATGTTACCATTTGGGATGATACTTCTTAATTTGCTCCCCCAAACAGGATAGAAATGGCAGCTTGAAAGAATCTGCCTAGCTTGACATCCTCCCCTGACTCCCCCGCCACACACACCCAGCATTTCTGGCAGGTAAAATTCCAATAGGGGAATTGGAAGAGGGTAACAGAGCCTCCCACTGTCCTGGGCTTCTGACAAGTGATTCTATGTGGCTTCCAATAGAGTTTTGCTCCTGTCACCTCTTCTTCATGGTCCCACTTGAGAGTGGGAGAGAATCCTGCACATACAAAGGCACAGGGACCATCTAAAGCAAAAGCAAGAAGAGTTAGCTTAGAGTTGGCCAGTGGGGACTGAGGAAGAGCCAATCTAATAAAATCTTCCAAAAGGGAAACCTTTGACATTTTGATTATCCCAGAAATTAATCATCAGTAAGGATCTGACTTACCTAAGCCTTGTTTTTGTTTCCATTGATCTCTTACCCCTGATTGGAACAGATGGGAATTTGTTCTCATTGATCCACCTAGGAGGCCTCACAGTGAATTCCTGCCCCTCCAGCTCCCTTGTCGCTGGGCCAAAGAGAACCTCCACCTGTCTCAATAAAAGCCGAGCTCTCAATCAGAGCCTCTGATTCTCAGGCACACAAAAGAACCCCAGTCCCCCATCCTGTGTGTGTCTTTGCAGCCTGCGTTTTTGCCTTGTCACCAAGAACCAATCCACTGTTGCCATTTTCCTAGGCAAGCTTTATATCTGATGGAAGCTTACTGGCCATAGAAACCTCTGCCTTTCCCCCTCTTTCCTTCCCCTCACCCCTTCCCTCTGCTTCTCCATTCCTTCCGTTTCTCCTTTCCCTCTCCCTCACTAATGGGTCAGGAAACAGACCAGGTTCACTCACACTATAATTTCCCAAGCAGTCCCAACATGGAAAAGAAACTCCCTTCTCTCCTTTGTGCTCTTTGAATAACCAGCTTTGAGCCCACCCCAGGGCATCTCTCCATCCTCAGCACAAAGCAGTCATCTTGATGGAGCAAACAGAGGATTTGCTTTCCTGAAGTCCTTCCTCCAACTTAGGATTTTGCCTGCCCTACTCCTCTGGTCTCTTGCATCTCTTTCTGAAATGCTAGATGAAGAGAAACCGTTCTTGCTTGGGGTTGGGGTTGGGGAGGGGGTTGTTTTGAGACTGGAAACTCAAAGAGGAGGACTGCTAATTGCCCCTTACAGGCACTGTATTTTCGGCCTAGGAGTCAATGAAATCGTTTTCAACCTTAAAATGTGGCCTCTGAAAAGCAAAAAGAACATTATAGCGCTGAACTTAATTATTTAAAAGTGAAATCATAAAAATCTTTTCAAAATATTTTTCAGTACAAAAAATGTCATGTGGTGGGACATGGGTTCATTCAGTCAATCTTATATAGTGGGATCTGTTCCCCTCCTCCACACCCCCCATGGCCCCGCCCTGCCCGAAGTTTTCACCCATGAATGGCGGGAAGTCTCCTCTGGCATTCAGCACACTCAGCTGCACTTGGCTGCTGTTTAGCGATATTGACCCCCCACTAAGTGGAGTGTGGTCAAGAGCCCTTGAGCTCTCTCCATTTCAGGCATGGAGGTAGCCCGAACCATTGCTCCCAGCCGCTCAGTATTAGTTGGCTTGACACAGAGTACTTAAAAGTCCCGAGATACTGCTGACTGATTAGCATGTACAGGATTGAGCATTTGAAATTTGTGTCAAAAACCAAGTTATGACAAGCTGATGTGCCTAAAACTCATTTATTTATAATGACCTAGGGTTGTAGGAAATGTTGAAATTGGACACCGTGATAGAGAAGGCCTGGGGAAAAAGCTGTAGAATCCTCTTGGCCATCTTCAACTTACACCCCATCCCCAGTTAGTGGAAAGGAAATTCAAGAAATTCAACCAGTTGGGATTTCTCCCACCCGAAAGTGGAACCTAAAGATCCCTCTAGGAAATTTCATTCACTCAAGGGCAAGAATGAGCTGGGATCATTGATCTGGGATCACAGCTACTGGAGGGAGAAAGTCAGAGAGTCCTGGAGCCAAATGGGAAGTCTTTTCAGAGGCACCTGAATCAGAGCAGCAAATACAGTGGGTAGAATTGAACTTGGGAAGGAAGGGATGACTACCCTGGAGACACGGCAGTGGAGGAATCTGATATAGATGACACTTTGCTTAACCGGAAGGATGGAGAGACGACACAGCCTTCCCAATGCCCCTTCCATGCCCACTCATCCTGGCTGGTACACTTGGGGGTGGTTTCAGACTAACCAGCATTACTGCAGTGGGCTCATTAAAAAGAAACATAAAGAAGGAATGAAGACGCAAGGGGGTGGGGGAGAAACAGCAACAGAAATGGGCCACAATGCCACCATAGACTGGGGTGTTGAGCTTGAGGAGCTGTTCTGAGCCATCTGTAACTCACTCCAGCCACAGTACTGAAATCTGAAGATGAATCTTCAGAAATTTGCCTCACATCAGGACCGTGGCACCATATTGCCCCTCCTGGGTGCTGAGGCTTTCTTGAGCAAGAAAGAAAAGGGTGGAATTATTATTAAGAAATGGAGAATTGTTCAGATCCTGCAGGCTTTCTTTGGATGTGGGCTGCATATGAAGATAAATGTCCTTTGTGGCTTAGCAATAGAAGGGCGGAGAACCTGTGGTCATTCAGATTTGCAGAGGGAAAGGCTTCCCTGAATGCTGAGTGATCACGCTGAGCAAGGTCAAGAGATCTGGCCCGCTCCATGCAGCCTCCCTGCTCCAGGCAGTGACCCTGTCTTCCTTCTACTGCTTCCTTCTCCAGGCGCCTCCACTCCAACCACCTGTACTGCGACTGCCACCTGTCCTGGCTCTCAGACTGGCTGCGGCAGCGACGCACCATTGGCCAGTTCACACTGTGCATGGCTCCTGTGCACCTGCGAGGCTTCAATGTGGCGGATGTGCAGAAGAAGGAGTACGTGTGTCCAGGTGAGGCTGCCTGCTGGTCCCCCCGCCTGTGCTGTGACTCCCCACCCTCGAGCTTGCCCTGACATCTCCCTGGTCTTGAACACACCCCAGCCAGGGGTCTGGTATGGAACCTCATAAGTTACCCCCTATGTTCCATAGTCACTTCACACTGCAGCACCCAAGGGGATCCAAAAAAGAAGTTCTTGTCATCAGGTAAAGAAAAACGCTTAACTGATTCACAAATCCCTTTCAGTTAAG
Source organism: Scalopus aquaticus (assembly GCA_004024925.1). Classification (NCBI taxonomy): domain Eukaryota; kingdom Metazoa; phylum Chordata; class Mammalia; order Eulipotyphla; family Talpidae; genus Scalopus; species Scalopus aquaticus. The sequence goes on from PVIJ01000411.1 coordinate 255,403, forward strand.
CCTCATAGTCTGTCCACCCTAAGAAACCCAACCTGTGTTATGTACCTCGGCATTTGCTGAACATTTTCCGGTCCTCCAGTTACTCATAAAAACTGGGAAATAAGATCATAGAGGCTGTGGGTCAGCCTCCTCTGCCCCTTGCCAGTGTGTGACTTGGACAAGGGATCACCTGGCTGCAAGATGGAGATAATAATCGTAGATAACTCCAGGGATGGGTGGGAGGCTCCAGTGAAATAAGGCATAGAAAGCACTTGGCATAATACCGCTCACTCGGTAAGTGCTAATAAGTGGAGCTTAATTATTATAGTTTAGTGGACCCACAAAATGTGCTGAGCAAACACAGAGTTTGATCTGTGGGTAACTGAAGCACAGTAAAAGCCCAGACTGTCTGCGTCATACAGAAAACAGAGCTGAGCCCAGACTTAAGTGAAGGCCCCCCTGATCTTCAGGGATGCGAGTGGACCCAGTGATGGATAAGATCTTCCCAGAGGTTGTGGCTTCCCAATCAGGAGCTAAATTTGCTCGCTTGCTTGTTTTTACTTTTGGCTGACACCCTCCAATTCCACCAGCTCTCCCCTTTTCTGTCAGCAAAGAAGTAGTGCTAATCCTCTGATTTCCTCAAGAGAAAAAGAAAGTCATCGGTTGAGTACTTTCCCCAAGAGGCATTGCTGATGTCCCAGCAACCCACTCCTGGAATGGGGCCCTGTAGCCCCTAAAGGCTGATCTGGGGGAGGGTGGGAGGGTCCAGTGTGCAGACTTGGAAGAGCAATAGGAAGCTGGGTGCGGGTGGGGAGTGCCCTTCCCACCTTTCTCCTCTGTTGCCGTTTTCATTATCAAAGGTTTATTGAGCGCACATGGACTACTGGGCGCTCCAGAGGGGGTTGTAAAGTGCAGACCAGCCTCTCCCACTCTTAGGCTGCATTTGCAGTATATGAAAACTTTCCCTGATTTAACGTCATTTCGCTCTCTGCTGCTTCCTCCTGCCATGTTGCTACTCTGTCAAGTTATTAATTATCCAAAAACATTTTAACATGTCTCAGAGCAGCACCTCAATAATTTCCTATAGACGCCCACTTAGAAATCACTTCCCATCAAACACATACAATAAAACCGTTTATCACACAGGCACCAAACTCAGATATAGTGACTGTAATTACAGTAATTATTAGGCAAAGGGTACAATATCGGCATAAGTACCAGTGAAAGAAATAATTATAGAGTGCCAGAGTCATCTGTGAGCGAGTGAGAAAAACTCATTAGAGAGAATGTTAAAACACACCATTATAGGTGGGGGTCGGGCTGAACGCTGGCACGCCCCCATCCCTTTGCAGGGGCTTCCCGTTGCAGGAGTGGTGAGTCATGGCTTAGCCAACAGCAATCAGGGTCCCAGATACAGGGGAGGAAGACCAAGCCCCCAAACTCCTACAACTGCTAGTACCCCAAATCTCCCTCTCTAGAAATGGCTGGAACTAATGGGCTGATATTAGATACACAGGTGCATCCCTGTCTCCTCCCCTGTTTATGGAGACTAACCCTTTGCTTGTGATGGTCACCGTAGCTTCTTAATACAAAACTGGGTGTCTTTGAGGACAGCAGAATTTTTTTCCACAAATGCCAGACATGAATATGCTATTAAGATCTACCCATGCACCATGAATATGAATGTAGGGGAACAACAGATTTGGACACCTATGCATGAGGGATTCTTTAAATGCTTTCACTAGGCTTTCATGGGTTAAAAAAAATACAATGCTGTGTGGGGTTATTTTCTGAAAAGCTCTGTCAGTCTGGGGAGCTGGCGAATTGAACATTCATGACAAATGAACCACTGCCAGCATTGGGGGGATGCAGGAGGAGCACCCCTCCAAAAAGCACCACCTCTTTAATGATTGATAAAGGTACTTAGCGAGCAAGAATTAGCCTGTGCACATGCAGGAGATGAAAGAGAAGGGCATTTCCCACACTGACCACCCCATACACACAGATACCATGCTCAGACATACACACCATGCACACACACACCTTTGGAGGTGCAGGCCCTGGTCCACAGCAGAGCCCAAGAGGCATCTGAGTGAGGCTACTTTGTATAGACCTGATTGTGGTGGTTTTACTTCAAAACCACCAGTGTTTCTTGTTCAAGCTAGTCCTCCCTTTCCTCCTACCTCCCCTCCCCCCAACTCACAGAAAGAATTTCATTCAAGAAAGGAGGGACAGGAACATCTCTTAAAAAATAGAGGTCATCTGCCCATCTCTGGACACCAGCAATGCCATCTCTGTGTGGTTTCATCTCCAGTGGCCCCATGAACCTCCTTGGACCCCTAATTGGGATCAGAAAATTCACCAAACATGTGACTCCAGAGACAGTAGAGAGAGAGCTTTACCTCCTTCAGCCTGTGAGAGCCCCACCTGCCAAGTCTCTGATCTCACCCTTTGAACTAAACCTAGCTGTCTGGAACCCAGCCTTGTCACCCCAGGAGCCCCTGTTCTGGCCTCCCTATGACTCCAGCTACCCCAGAAATGTGCTGGCAGCATGCTCTGGCAGCTGTATCCCCTCTCTCGTGGTACCCTACTCATTGGAGGCATTCATTTTCTTCCTCTGGGTGACGAGTGAGAATTTTTCACGAAGGTAGAGGACTGTATTTTTATTTATTGTTAACATTTTTTCTATGTGTACAACTAGGCCACTTGGTGACCTTCAGCTACTGCTGGAAACATTTCTCTGTCAACTTTTCTTATTTCAAGCAGAAGGCCTCAGAGCCAGAGGCTCAGCTGTCTGAATCAGACTTTATCAAAGTTCATGGTAACAGACCCAAAAAAGTTCTACTTTGGCCTCAAGGCAGCTCTTGTTAGGAGGAGCAAGTTGTTGGGGTTCTGTTTTTCCCATCCTTACTGAAAGAGTTTATGTTGGGGTTTAAACTCTAGAATTCATCTTCTGTGTGCCAATTTTCTGATTCCTTCATCAGAAAACATCTCCGCAAGTCATTTGTAATTCAAGGGGTTCGTTAAGTATTTGACCTCCTGAGTCATGACTGCTTTTCTCTGAACCCCTTTGTGCCCATTAATCTCTTCATACCTGTCACACCCTCTGTTTGAATGGAAGATACCTTTTCATGCGGATGAACCTCGTCTTCTAGTAATAAGGGACCATGTCTTATATTTTCAGGAGTCCCCAATGCTAACCACAGTCAGTGCTTGATTGTAATAACCTCTCAATCCACACTTCTTCATATATTATTAAAAATGAAGTAGGCATATCTCCCTGGAAACAAGAAACTTCTCCCTTTTCTAAAAAAAAAAAAAAAAAAATGGGGAACTAGTTACAAAATATACAGATAATTAAGGTAAGCCATGACGAGCCGCCCATCTCCTTAGGAGGTTTTAATTAAAACACCATAATTGCATATTGCAGGAATGAGATGATTAGGTTTATTTAGCCATTCCCAAAATTATCATGCCTCTGGTATTTAAATCTCGTTCATTTATATTCTCATCATAATTGCTCGAGTCCCATTGTCATTGCGGTCTGTTGTTGGCTTTTAAAAGGCCAGAGGCCACCCAGAATGCTTAATTTAAAGACTGGAATTAATTTATTTCCACGTGCTCACGAGACCATTGGATTTTTCAACTCTGGGCACACCACTGGATGAAGTTGTCTGCAAGACAAAAGAAAGGAAGGCAGCTCGAAACATGGGCATGTCCGTCCAGCTGCAGTCTGTGTCTCAGCTCCAGAGTCTCCTCCTCCTGTCTCCCGAGATTCTGAGCTGCTGATGGTTTTCAATTTCATGGCAACAAAAAGAAGTTGAGGGGTGTCTTTTGGGCACAAGAGATGGCACAAAGAGCATGGAGTCCAAATGCAGAACTTTGGTCTTCACTTGCTCCGTGATCTCTTTTCCTTTAGCTTCCTCATCAGCATGATGGGAATAATAATGACAGAACCTAAGTTGCAGGGTTTTAGGAGGATCGAGTGAGATAACCTATACAGAGCTCTTCATGCGGGATCTGGCTGATAGGAAACATTCTAGCCATGTTAACTGCTGTTATGGGAACCACGGTCACAACTGTGCCCTTGGCCAAGGCTTCTGTTTCCGCTCCATCTCTGTGGCCTTTTCTAACTAAAGTTTGCTGATCTTTGCCCCAGTCACCTGGGTGGACATGTTAGGACTTTTGCTCTCAGTGTGAGGCTCATCCCCACTGGCCAGTTAGAAGAATAAAGGTGAGGTGGTGGCTGGGGTCAGAGCCAGTCTTCTTGGCCATTGCTCTGCAACTGAAGGGCGTTGTGCAGTAAGTGGAGACAGGCTGAGCACCGCCCTCCATGCTAGCACTGGGAATACCTCCCTGCCCCTAGCTCTGTGAGTGCCCTGAGCTGGCAGCAGCACCCTGGTGATCCACAATGAGCAGGAAAGGGCCAGCTCCACTGTCCCTCAGGCTCTGCTCTGCCTCCCTTGAGACCGCATTCAGGGAGTCTTTGCAGACATCGGAAGACATTGATTGCAGTTCCCTCTTCATTTGGCACAGAGGTGTCTTTGGCTCCAGACCCACTCCAGAGCTGAAGTGGCAATGAAGGGAAGGCAAGCTGGGCTCCCAGAAGAGAGATGGGTTCCCGTCTCCTTGTTCTAGGTAAGGATGTCCTTCCATCTCAGTGCAGCAACTTTTGAGCACCACTGAAAAGCTCCAGAGGCAGATGGCATGGGCACTTAGTTACAAAGGAAGAACTGAAGAGCAGTTGCGTATGCACGTCTAAGTTTATGGCAGAACATCTTAGAGAGCAGGTGACAGGGCTGTGTGCTGGTTCATCGCCTGACTCTGATTTCAGGGAGAGGAGTAGGTCGAACCGGCAGACAGGCTCGCTCAAGGATGGTGCCACTTGTGGCCCACATGAGAACGTGTGCATAGCAGGAACACACATGTGCATGAAGGCACATACCCAGAGAGTCACTTCCATCAAAGACATGTAGATTCTTTCTGGTCTGACAGAAAAACTCTGCTCCCACTCCTCTTTGCCTCCCAGCTTGTAGTCAGGGATTTGCTGGGTTAAAAGGTAGCTGTTTACTCATATTATCCCCCTTGGAAAGTCACTGGCCCCTCACCCCCATCTTCTACAACATGAGTGGGCAGAAAAGTTTGGGAAGGATGACTACTGGCTGAGCTCGGTAAAGCGCCTACGACCCCAACCAGTGCAGCAAGCCAGGCTTAGAGGCATCCCCGGGGACAAAGCAAATGACCTTTGCCATGACTTAGCTGCAAGAGCTCAGGCAGGCATGCCCGTCTCTCCACTGCCTTTCTGTCTCTCCAGCCCAGTTGACCTACCCACCGGCGCCCTCCGGAGGGATGGCTCGCGGGCATGCAGTCCTGCCCACCAGGCTTCTAGGCCCATGTCATTCATGCCTTCACCTCACCCGAGCTGTGTTTACTGAGCCCATGTTTTGTGTCAGACGCTGTTTTGGGCACCAGGAATATACAACAGTAAGACAGAGAAGGTCGCTGCAGTCTGTCCAGAGACAGAAAGCAAAGGGAGGGACTTCTGCCATCACAGCCCTCGGAGACCCAAAGGGAAATGGTCTCAGTCCAGTGGCATTGGTCAGAAAGGAATGTTTCCAGGAAAGCAAACCCATCTTTCAACTCCAATTTAAACCTGAAGTGTTTTCCGTCAACAAAGGAGCAACATTCTCACCGCGTGTAAGAATACCTGGCTGGGAAGCCACTAGCCTGGAATGCTGACAGGGATTATAATTACGCTCTTTCTCTCCATGTAATTAAAGGTGTTGTTAGTGACCTGGTTAAGGAATCTTTTCAAAGTTTTCTCGCCTTGACGACATGCCTGAGATGTAGCACACACTGCCAGCTGAATCAAAGCCACCCTGAGAAAGACACAGCTTGTTCCCAGAGGGCCCCAGGGCTGTTCTTAGGTCTGGTTTAAACAATTCATTTCGGCAGAGAAGTCAGGAGGAACAGTTTTGGGAAAAAAAAAAAAAAAAACCTCCATTTCAGAGCTTCCTGTTGCCCGTATGACCTTTGGGTACGATGTCTTCCTGACACCCCCCCAATCCAAGGACTATTCTGACAGATCAAATATTCCCATGACCTGATACCTTTGGTGGACAGGAATACAAGAACTCATGCTCCAGCCCTCCGTGGAGCCCCTGACATTTCCCAAAAAGTAAGGTACCTAGGGTGTGTCGGTTGCCCCTGGCTTTGTCAGGCACACTTGCCCTTGACATGGAGGGCCGTTTTCTCTGGGGAGAACCATCTGCACTGCAGAGCCCTGACAGGTGGGGCCCTATTGCTCACATCCTCCCGGCTAGACATGGGTGATGAGATGGGCGCCCTCACACTGTAGATGCTCTTTTTCACCTGCAGAGAATGGAGGGAAAGCTGCTGGTAGGCGTCTTGCTCCTTCTGCTTTCTGAAGAAAAGGAATAGCTGATCTTTAGACCCAGAAAGGACTTTGGGATTCATGCATTCCAAGCTCCTCATCCACTGAGATTGGTGGTTAAAAAAGAAAAAAAATTTTTTTCAAAAGGGCTGCTGTGACTTGACAGGCTCTATAGACAGTGGCAGAGCCAGATCTGTCAATAACAACAAAAAAACATTTCTAAGCTCTTTCTCTGTGCCACAGTTACTTCTAAATACTTTAGGTGCATTAACTGTCTTTGCCTTCACAACAAACCCATGCTATGACATAAGTATTGTTATTTCCCCCCATTTTACAGATCGGGAAGATTGAGGCCCAGGGACCTAAGTGTGAAATGATACATGCAAGATGCAAACTGTGTCTCACTTAGCCAAAATGTTCTCCCATTCTTGGTGTAAGGCTCTTTCAGGCTGGCTTTCTGGGCTTAGATTTTTCTTAGAAATGTAAAGACTTCCCAGTTGAGAACAATGCCAGTATTACCTCTCTCTCTAAGAGAATGTTAACACTTGGGTATTTTAGTCTAAGTTAGTATGTACCTAGCATTTTCTGTAGTCTCTTTCTGTGTATCTACTAGTGTGACACTGGAGACTTGGACTCCTTGGACCTTCAACAAGAATATTTTCTCAAATGTCCCAGCTAAGCAGATGTCTTTAAATTTTAGAATTGTGTATATGTGCACATGTGAATGTGTGCATGCCCGCAAGAGTGTGTGTGTGTGTGTGTGTGTGTGTGTGTGTGTGTGTGTGTAAAGATGAGATTTTGACTGAATGGGTGCTTCTTGGCAAAGTAAAGTTTCCAAATTAAGCTAGTGGCATCAATCCAGGCCTTTACACAAGGACATGCCCCAGGCGTGAGGCCTGTTAATCGTAGAGAGGACCCTCCACTTTAAGTCTCACTCAGTTTCTAGGTCTGGTCAGTCCTCTTATTAAACCACCATAGATGGGCTCGCCAGCTTCCCAAACTCAATTTCACCAATGAACAGACATCATCTTTCCCTGCAGGCATTTTCCATGTTTCATGTTTAAACATGGAAAGCTCAGGAGCTCCCAGTCAGAAGTAACCCCTCTGAGCAGTGAGAAGGTTCATGCGGTTGGTCTGAATTGGGTCTCAGTCATGGCTCCTTGCCGTTGGAGGGTCCTGGAAGGACATTAAAGTAACCCTGGCTAGATCCAGCAGGCATGATCTGGGGTCCCAGGAGAGCCCCTGAGTTGAGTTTGCCTTTGGGAGCACAATGTCTGCATTTGAAAACATAGCCACAAGCTTGAGATTCTTACCATGTTGTGGCAGAAGTCATAATGTGAAAAGTTTACAGTGTCTTTAAAATGCTTGAATGTACTTCATGTTTCCTGTCTTAGAGATTTGTACCCATGAAAGAACATTACTAAGGGTCTTGTAGCTCTTTGAATCTTAAGTTGGTTCGCTAGTTTATATGTGTATCTATTAATACATTTGACTTTCAAAATAAGCTCCTTGGATGACATTTCTTGAATTTTTACCATGTTTGTTTAAAATCTACATTGGATCTCACCTTAAAGAATTAGAGCTAACTCTAAAATATTTAGTAACTTATAGTTGCCCTTTTTTTCCCCCATGAAGTGAGTTTTACTTGCATTTTCTCAGGACATAAAAACTGTTCAAAAATGCCGTGGATGTCACTGCCTATGACTGTGCTGCCACTATGGCAACATCAATGTCCCATATGGGGAAACTGTCACCTTTCATCCTCCCGCCTGGTTTTGGTAGCTCAGGTGGCTTCCAGCCATGAAACAGTGAAGGTTCAGCATCCAGTCCCCAAAATGAAAACCCAAAATCCCAGATCATCATTCAGACTTTGAGCACCATGAGATTGTGGCCCCGGAGTATGCTCTGTGCACTCCTGTGGCCTATTTTCATGTATGATTGATGCCAGGAGCCACTCTTTCTTCTAAAGACCAGGATGACGAGATGACAGAGCAGGTAGAGCAACCCAGAAACAGGTCAAGATCACAATCTCTTCTCTTGGCTGAATATCTAGCCACAGGCAGCTGTGTCTCCCAGATAAGGGGAGAAGTCATTTGTGATACTTCAGGTAGCTTGTCAGGAACGCTGCCTCCCAAGGAAGCTGGTTCAGAGGCACAGAAGCCCAGGCTGCTCCTGACACGTACCTGAGCTGACCATTTTGTTCTGGCCCCACAGGCCCCCACTCGGAGCCTCCAGCCTGCAATGCCAACTCCATCTCCTGCCCTTCGGCCTGCACATGCAGTAATAACATCGTGGACTGTCGAGGGAAGGGTTTGACGGAGATCCCCTCCAACTTGCCAGAGGGCATCGTTGAAATGTAAGTGTCCCATCTGCCACCCTCATCCCTGGACATTTCTCCTATCTGTCTCAGCCAGTCCTCCAGTAGGCTGGCAGTTCGTTGAACTGTCAAAACTGACAGTTGAGAAAGGTCGGAAATCTCTGTGCTCTCCTGGGATTTCCCAGGTGTGATCGCTCAGTGGTCACGACCATGGTCTCTAGATTACATATATCAAACTGCAACCTGGGAGCCCAAGATGCCTTCTTTATAAATAAAACTTTATTGGGCCACGCCCACTCCCAATCATTTCTGTATTGCCCATACTGTTCTCATAAGGCAGTATTGAGTAGTTGCGACAAAGAAATTATGGTCCACCAAGCCTCATAAGTATTCCATCTGGCCCTTTATGTAAGTTTGCCAACGTCTACCTTCACATTGCCTTATGATTATATCCTGGGTGCCGCCATTTGCTAGCTGTGTCACTTTAGGCAAAATAATTGCTTTCTTTCATCTTTGTTTTCTCATTTATAATAATCTGGTGATTGTAGTATTTACTCATGGGTCATGGTGAAAACTAAATGAAATGCACATGTAAAGCACTTAATTCAGTCCTTGACACATGGGTAAGTGTTCTGTGGAATGGCAATGGTAAGAAGTATAAAAATGATGAAGTGTTTCCATAGCTACCATTATCTAAGAAAAACTGAGCTCTTATCATTTCAAATCAGCTTATTGTCCTTTAGATTAGATGTTTAGGTAAAGAGACAAAATGGTATGTGTCCATGTGGGTACACAGATGTTCAAAATGCCAGTAAAATGCTTCCCATAGCTCAGTCTTGTTCCCTCCTCCCTCATACACTAGAAACAGCCATTGTCTCATTCTGGACTCAGTAAAGGTTGAGTCAACACTGACCTCAAGACCACTCTTCAAATGATAATAATCATTTTCTACCTTCACCTTCTGATGGTTATATTCAAAACATAATTAGATGGAAACTTCTTACTGAAAACACTATTAAATAAAATCCTTCCAAGTAAAAGACACAGATTTCCCTCGCCTTTCTGCTTCATGTTCTTCTCGTCTATGCATACACATTTCTTCCTAATACATTCCAGGAGATGGCCTGTTGATTCCTTCATTCTTTCATATATTCACTCAGCAAACAGCTGTTGTGAGCATAGTTGTGCTCTGGTCATTGTTCTGTGCTTAGAAAGCAGAAGCAAACAAAATAGGTGAAATATCTGCCTTTATGATACCAGTATGCTATTGTTTGTTGGGGAAAGTGCAATAACAAAGTAAAATAAGCACAGCAAAATAAATTAGATAATATGTGAAGATGTGGTGGGTTCTGTGGGAGGAAAATGAAGCAAGGAAGGGACTGAAAGTAAGTGAAAGTAAAAACAAGTGGATATCTGGAGGAAGAGTGTTTCAGGTAGCAGAAACAGCATGTGCAAAGGCCCCGAGGTGAGAGTAAGCCAGATATAACAAAAGGCCAGTGTGGCTGACTGCAGTCAGCAAAAGGTAAAGTGTTGGGGACGAGGTCATGTTGATAATGAGGGGCCACATCATGGGGATATTTTAAGCACTTTGCACCCTCATTGGGATGAGAACAGACTTTCAACAGTAGAACCTCAGTTTCTTTTTTCATTAACTAGGCCAATTTCTCTCTGAGTCCCTTGAAAACTTTCTTCCCCAGCCCCAGGAGACATGGTTCATGCCCCCCACCATCCTGTCAGCCAGGAGCTAGTCAGTAAAGCATCCTTTTGGATTGAAATCCACCCCCATATGACCTTCATCCATGATCACTCAGCTCTGTCTTCCTCTCAACAAAGACCAACAATTCCCTTCATGTTGCAACTCCTCTGGGTCTCCTTCACTCCTCTGGGTAATTGTGCTAGCCTTGAGAGCCCTCTTTCTGTGGAATTCTCTTAGACCTCACTTATACCTGCTCATTTCTTTGCTTCCCTTCTTCCACCATTTCTCATTTCTGTCTTTCCCTTGATCAGACCTCAAACCAGAGTCTGATGAAAAAGCCAGTTTACTGCTCACGTTGGATCAGGATCCTCCCCCAAACCTCTGATTCCCAAGCTGAGGGCTTGATTGCCCTCCTCTCCTTCTCTATCTCTGTGCACTGGAAACATACATCTTGGACCTCACAGGCACATAGCTCAGGTGTCTGGGAGAGAGAGAATGTGAACTCTCCACATGGGAGGTGGGGCCTCCATGTAGACCACACCCTACCTGGATTGTTGGTCACATACCTGGATATTGGATTTTTTTTTCCAAATAGTAAAATGTTCATTACTTGTTTTCTCCAACACCATCCCTTATACCATTTTGACCCTTTGGCCCTTCCTCTCTCCCTCTTAACCTCAGAAGCCTCACTTCATTCATTAGTGTTAGCTAGACTTTGTATGTATTTTGCCTTGTTGAGTTGTCCACCAAATAAATGTTCCATATTTGTCATCCTGACTTGCTTTACTACACATAATTCCCTCAAATATTTTCCATTTTGCTGCAAAGGATAACATTTCATCCTTTGCACCTTGTGGCTAAATAGTATTCCATTGTGTGGATAGACCACATCTCCTTCACCCAGTCCTCTATTGGTGGGCACTTAGGCTGTTCTATGCCCTAGCTACTGCAAATAATGCTGCACAGAATCTGTTGAGTTGATGGTTTCAGGTTCCTTGAATAGATGCCCAAGAGCTGGACATTGGATTTTAAAGACACCATTGATAAGCTAGAGGAGTGATTTCCTAAAGATTGTCTGATTATTACTGAGATTTTCCTGATAGGAGGGAAAGTGAGAAAAACAAGAACAATGTGATGTTTCTCTATTCAGCAAAAATATTCAATCAAAAGACATATCGTTTAAGTGCATAAGCTTCAATATTCTATTATTGTTGTTACTCAAAATGCCCTTTATTTTCCAAGACGATGGCACTGGAGGCAGAATATAGATAAATACATATATACATGAGTATATACACTTGTGTGAGATATATGTTTAATTACCTCTATTATATAATTACAAAAGTATGTCTCTCCATGAATGTGCATTATGTGTAACACATACACATACATAGGTTGCCTTAGTTGGCAAAAGAGAAGATATGTAACCATGTAGCCTAGGAAATCCAAAGTCTGGGTCTGACTTGAGTTTTACCACAAATAAGCAGCCACCAATAACGAGGTACTTAAGAATATACACCTGTTGAGCCAGGGAGAGCCTCATTCTGACTCTGGCCCTGCCTTTTAGCCATTGGCAAATACCTTTGCTGGGCCTTGGTTGCCTCAGCAAAATGACATCTTCTTAATGTTCCTGATGGAAGTTAAGTGAGTTAACTTAGCGTTGTATCTGGCACATATGCAATACCCTGTGAGGAGGGACCGTGTTTGTTTTAACACCATTGCCACTTTTATTTCTCAAAAGAAGATTAGAAATCACACCCTCGGAGCTGGAGCTGAGTGAAAACTCAAGCCCCCTATAGAGCTCAGTTTCTGGGAGGTTTGTGGTTGAGACGATTGGCTCTAGAAAACCACTCACTTTCATTGTGAATTGAACCTGGTGGTAGCTCATCTTCATGCAGATGTATGCAGACATGGAAATATCCATGCTCGCAGGACACCCACAGCCTACCAGACAGATTGCCTGGGACTCCTCTGTGAAGAAATAAAGCTGAGGCCTCAAGATGATATGGTTAGGAGGGAACTGGGAGAGGTGACTTGGGAGAGGACTTTGAGAGGGAAACCTGTTTGTTCTCCAAAGCAAAAAACCTGTGCCTGGAGACCTGTGTGTTGGCCTGAAAGTCTTTAAGCAGCTAGGTGCCTCCTCTTAGCACTGAGAGAAAATGAGCAGATGGGGAAGTTGAAAGATGAGAAAAAAGGGAGCAGAGCATTGAAACTGCAGGATGCACCCCAGGATGATTACGACTTATCATCCATGAGACATCTGAATGTGACTTGTTCTTTTGATTATCAGGAATTTGCCTTGATGTCCATGGCCACCTATGAAATCCCAATTTGCCCTTTCTCCTTAGCCATGCTTGACAGCACATCAGGTCTCCACTCCCTACACTCAACCCTCAGCCAGTAGTGATCCCCTTAGGCCTTGGGAAGGGTTCTGTTTGCCCCAGCATTTTGAGAGAGGGAAGGCTATCTCTCATGCAAGGCAATCTGGCAGACTTTTGGATTTTGTTGGCTCAGAGACCTGTGTGCTGGTCTCCCTGTATAGCAGAGCCAGTTCCTCTAAAAATAGCTTTCTTCCAGAGAACCCGCAGTGAGACGATTGACTGCAGATTTTCCATGAAACTGAGCCCCCACCAGTAGCACTGTTCTTGGTGCTCCTGCTGTTTCTCTGAACAGGTTCCAGCCTCCAATAGAAAGAAATTCTGGAAAGAGTCAGAGACCCACCATATCTTCTGTTTTGTCACTTTTATCCCACCTTCCTGGATCCTCAAGTCTTGAGAGAGGCCATCTGTGCCTCCAGCCCTGTTTTCCTCTGTACCTATCTTCCGTTTTGCTACATACCACCGCGAAGCACCTTCACTGACTCGTGTGCTCTGCTGCTGAATGGAGCTGATGGAGAAAGGCTGTGGATGGCTTCAATGTCAAGTCATAAATGAAAGCACCCAGTGGAGAGGGTAGCCCCACTCCACTTTACCTCCTCTCAACCCCTCTGTTTATGTGGGATAGAGAGATGAACATTAGTTTACCTATTCAACAAAAGTAAATATTCCCATTATACTGTTTGCCATGAAAGAGAGAACCAAAAAAAAAAAAAAAAGCCAACAGAACAGAGCTGCTAAAGGACTCTAGAAATCACCAACATTAGTGATTCTGGAAAGGTTCTGAGACACCAGGTTTCTGAGGGGCTGCCACATTGGAAGGAGGGGGCCTGAGGTGGAGGGGACAGGTGGCATAAAGGGGAAACTGATCAGGCAGCAGAACAATTCAGGATAGAGCCTTAGGATACATAGCCATGGGTTTGAACCCAGATCTGCCTCTCCTTTTGGGAACATTTCTTACCTTCTCATGCTTCACTCCATTCCCTCCTGTGCAAAATGGGACTCTTGATACCTACTAGAGATTTCCTATGAAGATTAAACAAAATAATGCCTAGAAAATTAGCACCAAGCTTGAACGCAACTAAGTGGAATTCCAAGAGAAAAAACTTCTGCACCTGTATGCCTATGCAACAAGATGAAATGATGAAGTCTAAAGTTCCCATATTATCCTTCATATATTTTTTTCCTAAGATGACTAAGAAAAACTTTCTCTTTTGGTGGCATCTGGGCAAATCTAGTTCAAGGTCTGTGCCTCTGCTTCCTGCAGGTAATACCAGGTGTTCTGCAAAACAGGCTAGGAATGACTCATGCCACACAGATACACATTCCTCATTCCTGCAGTCCAAACATATAAGCTCAGTAGATGAGTCTGAGACTCACTGCCTTTCTGAAGCATCACCAGGAGAAATGGTAAAGAAAGGAAGGGACCAGATTGGGTCCACACCAGAAGTGAACCCAGAATATAACTGTGTAGGGAACTGGAAAAAGAGAAGCATCAGGAACTGCCAGCCCCTCTGGACTCCTGAGTTTTCTGTTCTCCAATCAAATCATCCGGGATGACTTTGGGGAAGAATCATGTAGAATACTCTTCCTTCAGCAGGATCTGGACTTCCTGACATGAGTTCCAAGTCAAGGATAGACTAACAGACATGGGAAAGAATGAAGAATCACTGTAAACTCTCAAAACAGGGGCTCCTGGAATGGGGGAAATGCAGTAGAAGCTAGAGGTTAAGAACACAGGCATTTGATTCTGACCAACCTGGGTTCAAGTCTAATCTTTATGTCTCTGTTTAGATAAGTTGGCTTCTTCATCTTCAATATGGGTATATCAGTACTACTACTCACTTTGTAGTATTGTTGAAAGAATAAAATGAGCCAGTTGGTGAAGAGCAGTCTCTGACACATGAAAAACCCTCAGTAAATAGTGTTTGCCATGATGGACACTTGGCCACGCCACCACCAACATGCCCCTCCAGTTCCAGAACCTCTTTATCTGGTCACTGGCAGCCATGGCCCCTGCACCAGCTGTGCCCCTCCAGTCGCTCCAGTACTGTGTCGACTTATGGATTGCTAGAAACATACTGTGTTCAATTGCATGTTTGTAGATGACAGATCATTAAGGAAGCACTGAGGAACTAGGGCAAATCAATGCAGAGTGCAAATGGCTGAAATCCCCACCAGATAGTCCCATTGTTTTTACTGGTGCAGGAGAATGCTCAGATGTTTGATTTGTATATTTGTTTTTATGCAAGTTCTATTAAGTCAGTTTGCAGCTTGAAGAATTGTTTGCAAGACAAAGAAGGATACATGTGCCAGTTCAGAGAGACCTTAACCAGCTGGTGTCTTCAGGCACATCCCTAGATATGACAGGTTTTGCTGATGCTTGTGCTGCTTTTTGCCCTTCACATTCGATTTTTGTCACTGGAGTATACACCTTTGCATGCTTGTTCCAGGCTATGGGGCTGGACTGTGTGTAAAACCTGTCGGGGGCGCGCACACACACACACACACACACACACACACACACACACACACACACACACACACACCAGTCTCACTGCCCGCACAGAGGGCTGAGGATGAGCAATAACAGAGAGGGGAGAAGGCGCAAAACCAATGACATCCAGTAAAGCTCAATGACTGAAGTTCAGGTTTTTTAATTGGAGGAAACTGGGTTTGAGTCCCAGCTGTAACTCTTTTTTCTTTTTTTAAAGATTTATTTATTTATACATACAAGCTGGGGTACAGGCCAGAGGCATGGGGCAGCGAGAGGGTTCACCAGAGACAGTGGGGAGCAGAACAGGCAGATCAGAAATACACTGCTGAGGGGAGCAGCGGGCGAGGCAGGAGAGGTCCTGCCGACCATGTGGGATTTTCCCCTGCCGGGCGTCAAACTCTCATCGCACGCTGCTGACAGCTCCACAGCGCAGTGCTCAACCACTGCGCCACCAGGGAGGCCCTCCCAGCTGTAACTCTTCTTGACTTTGTGAATTTGGACAAGTGACTTAACATCTCTGGGTAGCCTCTGTTTCCTCATGTTAAAAGTGGGGATGGTAATAAGTAGGATCTGTCTTTTAGAGGGATAATTATTAAGTTAGACCAACTACGTAAAACTCTTAGCCCAATAACTACCTTAGGAGCGCTTGTTATTGTAGTCGTTAGCCCTTCCTGTAGTTGGTGTCCCTACACTTAATTTGAAGTGCAGGCTTACTTCATTTCATTGCAATTCACTTTATTATGCTTCACCAAAATTGCTCTTTTTACAAATTGAAGGTCTGTGGCCACCCCACATCAAGCAAGTCCATCAATGTCATTTTTCTAACAGCATGTACTTGCTGCTTGTCTCCATGTCACATTTAGTTAAGGTCTGTACATTGTTTTTAGGCATTATGCTATTATGTACTTACTAGGCTACAGTATAGTGGAGACATAACTTTTGTATGCTAGGAGCTTGCGCCATTCGCTTGATTGTAGTATGTACTTGGTAGCAGCGTTCTGGAGACAAACTCACCATTTCTCTGAGGATCACCTGCACACTGACTATTCACAACAATCCCCCCAGACAAACCCACGTCATGTCATGACCTCGGCCCTCCATAAAGGGTTTGATTTGATTCCAGCCAGTGCTCACAGAAACATAGGAAGCAAAGACAAAAACCACTCCCAGACTGTGCAAGTCTGAGAGTCCAGGATGCACAGTGGTGGATAAACAGGCTCAGACTGGAATTCTTTGCTCTTTATTCAAAAACCACGCCATTGCGCTCTTTGCGTCTTTTGTATATGCCCATCAATTTGCCATCTTTCCTCCATCCCTACAGCCTTTTTACTGAGCTGCCTTCTACATGATGTCTCAGAAATGCTTTAACACCTTCTGCCTCTCTGTGACTTTGGGAAAAACTGCTTTAGACTCTGGACCTCAGTTGTTTCATTTTCAAAAAAGAGGGAGAGGCAGCAGGTCCAATGGATAGAACAGAGAGCTTGCTTCTGCCACTCAGTAGCTCAGTCACTTGGGACAGATTATTTGATCCCTCTAGGTTTTATTTTCTCCATCCACGAAATGGAACCAACACAGCTTACCTCACGAGCACAAGGATCACAAAAGATGACAGGCATATGTGAACTGGACTACATTGGGGTGATCACTCCACTTATTTGTTAAATTACTGTAAAATGTGGTACTTTGATGAACTATCTTAGTTGGTCTCTGTCACTAGATTATTAAAGTTGTGAGGACCAGTATCACATGCGCTCATTGACTCATCCCTTCCTCCCTTCTTGTATCCATCAGTAAAGTGGAAGTTATTTGATCATGAACTTCTGGGACAGTGGCTGTCCTCATGCCCGGCACTGACCTGAGCTGCCCTGGCTCTTGGCTTGCATCTGGCAGCTGTGGATGCTGTTGCCCAGGCTGAGGGGGTTGCCATCGTTACAGACCATGGCTCTCTCCAGAGGTGTCATCTTGTCGCCGTCCATTGTCAGAGTGGCAGGTGAATCACAGGATTCCTGGAGAGCTTTGCCACCTGACTGGTAGCCCCAGGGACCCACGAAACTGCTGCCTTGCCTGAGAAATCCCTGCTGAACTCTGCTCAGCTGGAAACATGAATGTCCTTGGAACTTCTCAGTCACAGCAGCCTGCCCAGTATCTGCTGCCTGTCTAGGTGGCTGTATCTAATACAGTGTCTGAGACCCAGTGACTCACTGTGAGCCAGCCAACCCCCACCCCCCTTCACTGAGCCTGCGTCCACATGCCCCAGAGCACTCTCCCCGCCCCCCCCACCCCACCACAGAGGCTTGGTTAGCAGACCATGGCGGGCTCATTTGTAGACTGTATTCTTCCAGCAGCCCAGAAAGATCTGTCCCGATTCTCCCGCTCTCCTCTCCACTGCCTGTTCTCTTTCTCCCCACGGCCCTCCCTTCCTTTGGCCTGGAGAGTGATTTGTCTGTGTTATGGGTCCGCCTGACAAACCATCCCACATTAGCAGCTGAGATGTTGTTTGAAATGGGAAAATTGCTGGCAAACTGCTCCATTAGCGGCCCCAGTAACAAATACTCTGTTCCCCCAATGAAGATGAGATCGCGAGGCACAAATTAATACGACTGTCTCCCTCACTCTGCAGCAGGAATTACTCTTCAAGATGAATGGGTTCATCCCAGCCAGAAATGTGCATCCGCTAGCTAGATGCAGCCTCCTGTCTGCTCCTGCGGCTCCCCCGCCCCTCTCTCCTGGAGCGCACCTATTCTTATGCCTTCACAGCGGAGGGTTTGGGGAGTATCCATGCCAAATAAGGAGGTGATGAAAAGATCCAGACCTTGGAGAAAAGGGAGATGGATGAGGATGAAAGGCTGAGTCCTCTGCCTGGCCTAGGGCCTCATCCATCACCTCTAATAGAGGCCCCGCCTCCCACTCAGGCCTATTTCTCACCACACCTGGTCTTGGGGATGGAAAGTCATTTGGGAGATGAAAGAATAAAGAATGAAGTGTGCTTGCTGCCTCCCCACTGCCCCTTCTCTGCCAGGGAAGTCTGTGACCTGGGCCGCAGCCTCTCTTGTTCTTCCCAGAGTAATAGGAAAGAGGGAGCATTTTGAAAAAGTCCCTAAGGCGGTAAAGCCAAGGAGGTGATCTGGTAGGGGTTCTGGGGTCTCCAGGATGTCAAGGAGACAGTTTGATGAATGTCAGACTGGGTGGTAAAGACATGAGGGCTCTTTCTCCACATATTGGAAAAGTCCATGGAAAAGCCCAGAAATGAGGTGGGCCATTGTCGTTTCTGCCCATGCAGCATCCTGTGGGCAGTGTGGAGAAGTTTTTAATGGCAACCTGGTTTTGTGATAGCTAGGTTTTGCTAGCCATGGCCCTTCTCTTTTTACTTTTTTTGAAATTTATATCCAGCTTTATTGATGTAAAATTGACAAATTAAAATGTATATATTTAAAATGCACAATTGTTTTGCTTTCCATATCCATTGTGAAGTGATTACTATAATCAAATTAATTTGTCTCCTCACATTGTTACCATTTGGGGGGTGCCTGATGAGCACATGTAGATCAACTCTCAGCAAATTTCAAGTATATAACATGAAATATACAATATAATACGACATTAAGATCATGCTATATGTTAAATCTCTCCTTTTACTCTTCCTTCCCTTAATCCCTTTGGCTTTTTCAACTCACCATTTGATTACTTCCCAAAGCTTTTTCTGAAGAAGCTACAAAGACACCTTATAAAAAGCAAGAACCAAAGATCATCATGAAGAAGTTATCATTTCTGGCTCTCTCTAAGGGGAATTAAACCCTGAGGTGATTGTTCCATACTCCAAAAAAGTGGACTCTGGCTTTCACAGTGTTTGCTGGATCTTCAACCAAGAATGAGTGCTAGGGGAGACCACCCTGTCCTCACGTGCCCCACAGCCAGCCAATGTCTAATTGACTCTCCTCTGCTCTATTTCCCAGACGCCTGGAACAGAACGCCATCAAATCCATCCCTGCTGGAGCCTTCACCCAGTACAAGAAACTGAAACGAATGTGAGTTTCTCCTAAGGAGAAATGAGCTCCAATGACTTCAGATAGTGAGGCAGGGTTGGTGTCCTGTATAGTGGGCAGCCTGCCTCACCCCTCCTTCCTCGTTCTTGTCTGTCTAGGAATGCTCTCCTAAAATTGGGAGGGGAGGCTCAGAAGTGTTGCTTTCAGAAGGTGAGGTGTGGGGGCTTGAGGAACCTCATAGCTAAGGGCTTCCCTAATAGAGTGAAGTCCAGTGATCTGGGTGGGAAGAGGTCTGAGCGGTCCTTAAAAACCCACACCACCACCCTGGTTTTGGTGTGTGGGCCTCAAGCAGATGCTTCAGCAGAGGAGTGACAGTGATCTCTATCATTCTATGCACTGTCACCAACCCCCCCACAACCACGCACACATTTTAACAAATACTTGGTGAAAGGTCATTGTGTGTAGGACACAGATACTCTGGGCTCTGTGGCTAGAACTGTAATATGAAATGAAGTGTTATAAATACTAGCAAGAGAATATTGAGAAGTGTTAAATTAGGACCCAAGAAGCGAAGGGAATAGAGGGTGGGTGGTCTTTTAGGTGGGTTTGCCTATGACAGTCTCTCTGTGCAGGTGACCGGAGGGAAGGAGGAGTGAGTCAAGGAAAAGCGTGGAAATGCCCTAGAAGCTTGGCCTGCAGCACGCAGGGGAAGAAAGGAGTGGGTGAGGGGAAGCAGTAGGGAATGTGTTGAAGAGGTAGGCGGGGGCCAGGTAGCAAGAGTCCCGTGGACCCCTCAGACCATAGTAAGGGCTCTGTCTTCTTTCTAAGTGAGATTAGGAGCCTTGGAAGGTTCTTAGTCACAACACGTGACTCGCCCATGATTATTTCCAATACCCCATTACCACTGCAACTAATATCATCACCACCACTACATCTTATCCATAAATGCCTGGTGATACCTACACTGCGATAGCTTTTCCCTGGGCGCCATGGGCCACATAAGCACCCTCAGCCTCGCCCTGAACCCTGTCATTGTGACCACATCCGCCCCACCCTCAGCACTGCTCTGTGAGTCTGGGCTGGACACCCTGACAAGAGGCTGGTGGGGCTTACCATTGCCTTACTTAATACTTTCCGTCATAGGAATTAAGAATCTGGCAGGAGATTGCTATTCCTTTACCAGGCTAAAAATTCATCTGTTACAGCCCAATAACCAGCATGCTGTTTCATTCTACTCACTTACTCTCTCTGGCCCCCCATGGAGAAAAGAGAGAGAGCAGAGGTAGAGTTATCTGTGGACTCCATCTTGATTCATTGGCTTCCCTTGAGTAGGAGGGCCTCTATTAAAGAGGTTAAGTGTCTGCTAACTCTTTTTATGTTAAAAATAAACAACCCTGTGAAACAGTGGCATTGGTAGGCTTTGCCCTCAGATCTCAGGAAGCCAGCTTCCCATCTCCCTGGAAATCCAAACCAAGCACAATTTTCTTCTGGTACAATTCCAGAAGCTGAGACCAGCATAGTGAGCCAGCTCTGAGCTCGTCCTTCTTCCCTCCTCCTTGGCAGCCCTCCTGCTGGAGGAGCTGTATAAATATGGGTCTTAATATTTAAAACCTTGGACCATTAATCTCCTGTTCTCCCTGCTTCCCCAGCTTTCTCTCTGTAGCCACCCCCCCAATTCATTTTTAAAGCCCAGCTTGATTATGCAGCCAGATAGTAATTTCAATGAAAAATGACAAGTCCAGTCCCTGCCCCAACCTATAGCTCTTACATGATTTAAGTTACTGCTCTCATTTTTTTGTGAAGTCCAGGTAATTTAGAGCATGGCTGTGTTTTACTGTCCTTTCTCCGGCCTGTTGGAATTGCCATGATCTGTTCATTCAGAATTCATAAGACCTTAGTCACGACCTGGAAAATGCATTTAATTTTTGATCACTTCTGATGCTATTGATATTTATTATGATGCCCTTTCCACCACCACCCCCAAGAGGAGGGAGAGAAGGAAGAAAGTTCACTTTACAATGTTTCAACTAACTTCAGAAACCCAGACTGAAGCACAACTTAGAAGAAATAGGATCTCTGCTTGAAAATGGATTTTAAAACTCTAAACATGAATTCCTGCTGGGTGTACACAACCAGCTTTTCTCTAGTAGGAAGAAGTTCCCCTCTATTATGATTGAGCCACATCCTGCTATTATTGCAAAGGAAAAAAAAAAAGAATTCTCCCTAAATGAATCACTTTGTCCCTATTTCTAGTACTCAGGTTAGTATAAAAAGAAGAGCACTTCTAGGTGAAAACTAGTTTGGAGGTAGAGAAACCATTTGTAGGGGAGACATTGAGAGAGCGCCCTTTGGTCTTCCAGGCCAGTTGGCTGACAGCATGACCCTCAGGGACCCACCCTATGTTGTGTGGCAGATCGGAGTGTTGAGAGTTTTGCTTACATGCTCTCAAAACAGTTTCCCTCCAGTTCCAGGACTTCCTACTATCTCAGGCTTATCATCCTCGCTGAGCCCTATAAGCCCTTGAATTTGCCACCTCTGTTTGAACAGCCTGCAAATGCCTTCTGCCTCTTGGTTGTCCAATTTACAAGCCCTAGGGGTCAGGGGTGGGTCTGAGATCAACCACATTCTGAAACACTCTGACTTAAAGTGTGACCTGGGGATCACCTGCCTGAAGCTCCCTTGGAGATGTCTCACCTGCCAATTTCAACCCCAATTCCCCAACCAACAAATCAGACTCTCTGGACATGCATTTTAATAAATATCCAAGGAGGTATAAGAACCACTAGTCAAGAGCCACTCAAATGCATGGAGCCTTCTCTGGCACCACCTGAGTGACCCAGGAGAGGGCAAACAAGGCAAGGCGAGCAGGTGACCCCTTCCCCGGCCTGCCTTCCCACCCAGTGCCACGGCATCCACCGCAGTGAAATGGAAGGAGGCTTGCAAGGCCAGCTGTGTACCTAACAGCTGTCCAGTCCCTCATAGCTCCAGGTTCCTTACCTCTCAAACCTGCTTTTTCCTTCCTGCAAAATTTAGAATTAAGACAAAGTAGCCACCAGGGCCAATTCCCAGCATCTCCAATTTCCACGCTGCACCATCTCCAAAACCTTTCATGTTGTAGCCAGGGGCAGGTCTGAAAGTCCGTTTGGGGCCTAAAAACCAATTTGTCAGGATAAGGCTCAAGCAGAAAGCTTGCTTTTGCACGTTAGATGTCTGAATACCTTAAAAGGACATCCCACCATCAGGAAACAGAAAAGCCCTGTGTTCTCACTAGTATGATCTGAACACAGACTTGCATAAAATGCTTGGCTAAGCAGTCACACTGAGGGCCAGCAAGATTAGGATAATCTGGGACATTTCCTTGTTAAGACCCTTAAACGAAAGTGGAGCGGCTAAAGGAAAACCCAGTGTAAGCCAGTGAGTTTGTGAACACAATCTCAGATTTGTTAGAAGCCATCTCCCCAGCTAAAGGGCTGAGCCTGACAGTGGTGCCTAAGAAGCCTTAACCTG
The DNA here is from genome assembly GCA_004024925.1 of Scalopus aquaticus. Taxonomy (NCBI): domain Eukaryota; kingdom Metazoa; phylum Chordata; class Mammalia; order Eulipotyphla; family Talpidae; genus Scalopus; species Scalopus aquaticus. The sequence continues at coordinate 278,151 of PVIJ01000411.1, forward strand.
TGAAGTATCTTTCAATTTATAGGCTTTGGAAACAGGGGAGGGAAGTGTGCAGAGGCACCAGCAAACATGGTCCCGTTGCCCTTTTGAAGGCTCTTAGAAGGAGGAGAGAAACAGGTGGAAGAATGTGCTTAAGAAGCAGGGCGCTCAGTGTCTGACCTCACTGGAGGCAATTGCCTGGGAATCTGCTTAGATGGGCTTTCTCCTCCATAGTCCCTTGTCTCCCCTTGCTGACCTGCCCCCACCCCAGTGCCCTCTCTTCTACACAGAAGCAAAGACCCATTGATTTATTTTATTTAAAATAACTGTTGTTGCTGAAACTGGAGCAACTCCCCTTCCAGTGACAGGAGCCCAAGGTCATGCCTGAGCCAGCTCTGGGAGGAAGGCTTCCTCCTCAGTAAAGTGCCCTTGGCAAGTGCAAGCAGCCAGCACCCAGAAGTCACTGGAATGCTGAAGAGTGGGCAGCCTCTGGGTTAGGGGTAGGCCTCTACCCCAGCAGGGTAGGTAAGCTGCCTCTTAGTCCAGTGTCTAAGGGTCTGAACATGCAGCATACCCCTCGCTCATGTTATCCCAAAGCCATGGCACACACGCTGGGCTAGCTTCTGTCTGAGGAGCACTGCCACTGACAAATCCTTGTCTCAGCTAGCAGGTGAGAGTCTCATGATGCACTTACGTCACACGGCCTGGACGATGCACTGAATCAGATACTGAAGCCACTGCTCCAGACCTCCTTGCAGGGCAGGGAGGAAAGTCGCTGGGGAGGTGAAATGACTTGGGACTTCTGGGGAGAAAAAACAAGTACTGGCTGAGGCACATGGCAAGAAAAGGATGCTCCTGGCCTGTGCCTGGGTGGAACGGGGTCCTGCTTCATTGCAGTTCTCTTTGCTTGCTTGCGACCTAGGACAAAACCACTTCTCCAAAGTGAAGGCACACATGTGCACAGCCATATGTCAAAGTCAAGGTACGGCTAGTGCGTGTTCTCTGGAAGCCAGGAAGAGTGATAGGAATATAGTGTATTTTATCGCTAGGCAGTTTGAACTGAGTGGTCTTTACGCCCCTTCTATTGCACAATGAATAACTTAATTAATGGGGTAGTTCTTTGTCAGCATCTTGCATACCCGGAACACAGGGTTCGCACTGGGGAGGAGCTGTGTCACACCTCTGAGCCCTGCTCAGACTCTGCTTTCACTGTTTTCAGAGATATCAGCAAGAACCAGATATCGGACATCGCTCCAGATGCCTTCCAGGGGCTGAAGTCGCTCACATCACTGTAAGTGGGAAGCCCAGTCGCATGGGGAAGGCGGGGTGGTGGGGGGAGGTGTCCATATTTCTCAGGAGGTGTTTATCAAGGCTTTATGTTCCCTCACACACTTGTGGCAACCTGGTAAAAGAAACAAATATTTCTTCAGAGGAAATTGATCTTGGGGAATATTTCTACAACCCAAATGCATTATTTTTATTGATTAAGTGCCCAGCAGCCTTCCCAGTTATTGGCTTCTAATTCAAATGCATCTTCTGCTCTAACCGCACACCCCCTCCCACCCCATACTCTGGCAGGGCTCTCTGGGGAGAGGGAGGGAGAAAATCGTAGTATGTGTTTATTATAGACAAGCCCATTTTGCCCCATTTCTGTGGCCTCATCAAGGGAGGAGCTAATTTTCTTCCCCTGATTTTAAAACTTTTTCTCCAAACCTCCCACCCATCAGTCATTGTTCAGAGAAACCCTCAGCCTCATCCTATGAGCCGTCCCCTTTCTCTGGCTTTGAAACTGTAGGGCAGCCTGCTGGGCTCACCAGGGGCTCGGGGACCCAGAGGAACAGGAAAGCATTGGGCTTTGTCCTGAGTCCATCGGGGACTCACCGTGTGGTGTAATGAACGTCACTTGAGCTCTATGTGTTTCCTCGGAGGCAGAAGGGGACAGTGCTCCCTCCCCTGCCTGTCACACATTGCACAGGTATGTTTGAGTGGTAGCACGATCTGGCCATACATATTGCGCACTTACTATGTAGGGTGTAGTGTACATGTGGGGACCTTTCCGGTTTCATCCTAACAACCTCGAATGTAGACTCTCTCTTCACCTGTCTTTTCCACCTGAAGAAACTGGGTTGTCTAAACTCCACACAGATAGGAAGTTTTTGTACGTTTTATCTCTCTTGGTCCTGGTTGAATCTCTGGCCCCTTAAGTAGTATCTAGAACATAGTTATGGCACACAAGCACATATATGCATATAAACACAAATCTTGTTGCATAATTAACTCTTAATTTTTCCAAGGCCATTGGTAACAAGTGAGAGGCAAGATTTGGACCCAGGCAGTCTGATTCCACAGACTCCTGAGATAATGTGAGAAATATAAGATATACTAAAGGCATCATTGGTTGATATTATTTATATCACTTAGTGACCTGCCCCTGTGGGCAACAGCGAAGATGCTCAGCGGCATCCTGCCTGGGCTTTGCTTCTCCGTGCAACCTGTTTGCTTGATGTTCCCAGGCCCAGGTAACCAGATCCACATTTTCCTCCACCTGGCCTGTCCCCCTGGGAAAGGACTGAAGACTGGGAAGTCTCTCCATTCAGCTGTTGCCTGCTGCCTGCAGAGTAAATTAGTTTCATTTATCGAATAGAACATCTGGCTGGGATATCAAAGGCAGGATTGTGTGTGAGATTAGTGTCTGCTTATTGTGCTGAAGATCACAGAGGAGAAGGGGGAGCAGCTGTCTGTCATCAGGATCCTGTCCCTGCCCCCACCCTCCTGTTCCCATTGTCTGGTGCCCCTCTGTTGGGATCTGGGAACAGTCTGAGGACAGTGAGATGCTTCCGGTCCTGTCAGAATGGAAATTCAGAATCTGGCTGCTAACCAAGAAATCGCCATGCCGCTGGCCAATTCTGAATTATATTGGACATTGCTAAGGTGAAGTGCCTCACAGTCCCATCTATGCCCTTATTCACTCAGTAGGCACCTCCTGTGTATGGAGCAGTACTATAGGCGCTGAGAATGTGCCCCTGAAAGAGACAGACAAGACCCTTGGCCTCATGGCGCTTACGCTGAACATGAAAACACCTAATCCAAACCCAGAGATTGCCCAAGGAAAGGCAGGAAAATCTTTCACTCATTCATTCAACAAATACTGATTATGCTGGACCCTGCTGGGCTTTCAGCTCAGGGCCCCAGCCTTTAGCGAACCAAGTAATGTCACCACACTCATGGAACCAACATTCAAGGGGCCTGAAGGGGCGCACACAGAAAATTGTAAAACAATCTATAAGTTTTATACTGTGACATTGAGAAAAGCGCTATGAAGAAATAAAAATAGGATTACAGGTGGTGAAAACCATCAACATATTCAGAAGAAACTTCCCAAGAAAGAGATATTTGAGCTGAAACCTGAAAGGTGGGAAGAAGGTGGTCAGAAAGGTGTCCTGAGGGGAAGCCAGGGTATTCTCCACCCAGGTGGGAGAAATGGGAGAAGCACAGCCCAGTTCAACCTGCTGGAGGCTCCCATAAGGAGACGTGATGCATGTCACAAGCGCCCTGCCCCAGACCTCTGCCCCTCCAGCTTCTGCTCCACTGCAGGCTCTGACATCAGCCAAGACCAGCAGATAGTGGCGTTACCGCATTTGGCACAGTGAGCTCTGGGAAATTAACATGAATTACAAATGTGAGCCTGAGCCATCATGCTGATTTTTATTTAGTCATTAATTTTTTTGAAACATTAATGAAACACACCCGCAGGCTGAGCAAGAAGCTCACTCTTCACTCCTGGTGGCATCTGGAAAGTTGGGGGGGGGAGGGCGGGGGAGGAGTTGGTTACCACTCCCATTTACCACTTCCTGGTCCTATTATTTTGTCTCCTCTAAGATGCACTATGGCCTGGATTTGTAGTAGGATTTAGGGCAATTCATTGCCTTTCAGGGCTCAAGAGGGAATTGAAAAAAAATACCAAAACCCTCCTATGCTCAGTTACCTCCATCTCAGAGGAGTCTGGACCTGAGAGACTGCAAAGTCTGTGCCCTGGCGGGGGGAGGAAAGAGGCCAGCAGCATCTTCAGCGCCTGTGCTGAGGGCCAGCAGGACCCCGCGTGCCGGGCTGTGGAGGCCAGTCCCAGTAGACTCCTTCCCCAAGCCCTGTAAGACACCAGAGCCTGACCCGTGAATGGGAGACAAGAGCGCCACTGGGGGCCTGAAAGAGAAAAGGATAAAAGAATTGGGAGTTCCCAGCTTTCTGGGGCTCAAGGCATAGGAAAAAGGACCTGGATGCTCAGAGCTGCTCTATTGTTCCCCGCTCCCAGATTTTCCTGAGAGTCCTTGACCTGCGTTCCTAGTCCTTGACCCTGGGCATCTGGATTGGGTCCCAGATACCCAAAAGCCCCGTCTAGATGGATGATTAAAGGACTCAGCTCAGGGATCCCTAGGATGCAAGGGGATATGAAAAGGAAACGTTCTATAGGCAGGACTCAGCCTGATCAATACCCATTGAAGACAAGAAGACACAGCCCGGCCAGCTTCCCACACATCTTATTTATTGCCAGAGTGTGAGTCATCTTAGCGGCTCAGGGAGACACCACAAAGGAGCTGCTTCTTCCTATTGTGGATTATTTATTGAGCTGGCCTGCCAGGAGTGAAAATATGGAGCCCATTTCTCCTGGCCTGCCGGCCAGCCTCTCCCTCCAACCCCTGGTGCCACTGGCCTGCTCTCTCACTGGCGAGAAGGGAGAAGGCAGGCAGGGAAGAGACACTCAGAGAGTTCCCGCTTCCTGGAGTCAGCCAAAGGGGTGGCCTCACACATGAGCAGGTACCAGAGGTCTCACATCCACGCTGACCGCAGTCTTCACTTTTTCAGGGTGCTCTATGGGAACAAGATCACCGAGATCGCCAAGGGACTGTTCGATGGGCTGGTGTCTCTGCAGCTTCTGTGAGTGGCCGCTGTTTGTGTGTCTGGGGCTGCTTGCAGGCGCTCCCCTGCAAACTTGGAGTTGTGATCTGTTGAGTCTTCCTTCAACTTTGTATACACCAAAGGCAAAAAAATTCAGAGCTGTCTATCCCTCACCTTCATCGCCTCTTTTTGGTAGGGGGTGAACCAGGGAGTTGGCAAAAGAGGCCAAGGTCAACGTGAACAGTCTAAATGATATAACCCAGGTGCCTGGCCAGAGTCACTAGCCACAGGTTTGGAGGCTAGAAATTCAGTAAGCATTGAACCTTGCAAGGGAACGCATCTTGCAGGGGCTGTGCTGAGAATTGAGCGAACTAAAATATGCACACAACCTTTTCCAGTACTATAGCTGAAACACAGCTTCTCATAGACATGTGACCTTGAAGAATGGTAGGGTGGGGGAATGAAATTATTAGAGAAGAGCATAATCAGTCACTGATGTGACTCTATCTAGGTAAGATATGGCTGAGGGGGGAGGTGTTTATTTAATTTAAAGGAAGATTTGTTGCCTCAAATTTTAAGCTCTAGGATTATTTATTTGCTTTTATTTCATTCTGGTCATTTGCACTTAAATGTTTGAAGAAGATAATTGAACTCTGATGTGGATCGGCAAGGAAAGGAATTTTGTTCATCCTGTATTTTAAGATTTTACAATGGAGGAGAATTGTCTGGTTTGTGGTTAGGTGGTCTTAGCAGCTACATGCATGTCCTATGGGTAAAAGGGTGCATGTGCACATGCTCGTGTCTGCCTAGTGGCCGTCACAGTTCCTATTGGTATTAGAAATTGATCTTGAGTATCCCATGAGCAATGGAGAATACCAAATCTCAGAGAGGTATATCATTTTCCCTCAGTCACACAGCAAAATAGATGTGGTAACTGGTGTGGAACTTACGTGATCCTGTGGCTTAGAAGGCTCAAAGAGGTGTGCATCTGAGGATAGAGGGTGTGTGTGTGTGTGTGTGTGTGTGTGTGTGTGTGTGTGTGTGTGTGTCTTTGTCTTTGTAAACTCACCTGCAATGACAGGCAGTGAGGATGGGACCTGGAGCCTCCCTGCTGCCCACATGCAGTTAAGCAAAGCGTCAATGAGTTTGCAGACCAAGCAGTCAAGCTGGTTCTCCGAATGGGTGAGAGGCCAGGACCAAGGATGGAGAGAGGAAGATTGGCAACATATCACACAGGGTGACACCCAAGGGTGTTTCAAGAAAGAGGAAGTAAGTCTTCTCCAGCCAGTCGTTTCTCATATCTTTACCCCCTCCCTTGCACATATCCTGTAACATTCAGTCCTGGACAGATGCTCCCCAGACTATGCAGTATGGTGAGTCAGGTCACCCTGAGTCGCCCAGCTTTTTTGCAGGCACCGCACCCACATAGCAATACTTAGGCTTGTTTTGATGAAACTGAAAGGAGGAAAAGGAAAACCCTGTATCTTTTTCTCTGCATCCACCCCCACCCCCACCCCTGTCTTCACGTCTGTCACACTGTGTGTGTCTCTGTGTGGGCATATTTGTGTTCAAAGGTCCCACCCCCCAGTGGACCTCTAAGGCTATTTGTTAGCATGACACGCCAGGGCTCTGCAGGGAGCTGGGTGTTTCACAGATGGTGTCCTTTGCTTGCAGCAAAGAACTTGTAAGTTATAACTGCTACCATAAGGCTAGTTAACTGTAGCTATTAATCCCTTGAAAGAAGGGTCACAATGGTATCCACCTTGAGGTGGTTTGGAGGGTGTTGTGTCCCACTGGGCAGGGTAAAAACACTATTACAATCTGTGTGCTCAGTGGGCAAAAGAAAATGACCTCACAAGCATTAAGGAGAAACAGAGCAAGCATCAAGGTGCCTAGCAGGGTGCATGGTATGTAGCAGTGAGTTAATAAGCGCAAGCTCTTTAAGAAGAAAATGAATGTACCCCTGCTCCAAGCCGACAGCAGACTTGCCATGAGCAGAACTAGGGGACTTTGCTTAGAGCAGGAAGCAACTCCAGTTTAACATCACTGTTTTGAGTGGAGGGAATTAAATAGCTGGGTGTTAAGACAAAGCACTCACCCCCCCTTCTCTGGAAACAAAGAGTTGCCACTACTTAGGCAAGCTCACTTACCAGAAAGAACCAGCAACAGAGCTGTCATTGGATTTTGACCTGCTGTTGAGCAGTTGGGAAGCAGGTCCTGATTAGATCTAATTTAGCGTTTGGCTGCTGTAGATTGGATTTCTCCTTGTTAGACTGGAGACACTCTGATAAGAAGGCTCTGATTAGAATACCCTTGCAGTCTGAGTGATTTCCTCTATTTCAGCGCAAAGGCTTTTTGTAAGAGGTTTGTTTTTCCTGCTCTCTCCCCATCTCTCAAATGGTTGGTGCATCAGAGCCAAGCCATCTCTGCCACAGGAAGGGGTATTGGGTAGTTCCTTTCTGTCACTTGTCATGAGGCAACTGGTAATAACATGGATACCTATGGCTGATTTGTTCCCTGTGCCCAGGAACTTTTCAGCCCTCCCAGCAAATTTGCTCAGCCAGTAAGGGCCCGGTCCTCCAGGGTGGTTTTCTGGACTTGCTCTTTTGGGCAGATGCCCAACACTAATAGTGGAAAAACGTAGACTTCAGAGTTTCTCTGCAAAAGAGTATCCATAGATAAGCTTCACTGGTCCTAGAAATTACCCCTGAAACTCAATCCCCTGTCCTCTGGGAGTCAGTCTCAAAAGGGTACCTCCTTGAGATTAGGTTCCAAAAATACCTGAATTCACAGGAACTTTAGGGCTCCAAGCACAGCTCCTAGCACCGGCCCCTTTATCCCCTCCCTATACTCTGACTCTGATGGACTCATTTGTTGATGGTATCTGAGATAAGTCTTCACTGCATAGTGGAAGGTTAAGAAGCTCTTGTACTAAACCTCAGTAATGGCTTCCGGGAAACTCAGAAAAGGCTATTATCATAGACTTCAAATGTTTGAAAATAGCTAGTACATCTCCCTGTGGTTAATACTAAACAGGTTCGGTCCCTGCAGGCATTCATTGTATAAATGCACAGTCATTGCTTATTACTAACAGCCCTTGTTATCTTTGGGGGGTTGCAAGTTCATCTGTCAGCTTCTCTTCTTAAAACAGGATGTAGGGAAGCGAGTCAGGTGCCCATTTAGACAAGAGGAAGCAGTGTGTGGAGACTCCCTCCTAAGCCACCGAGAACTGAAATCTCCCCACGGAGGTATGTCAGAACCGAGGTCAGAGTGGACCTTGCTCCGCACTTCAGGGATGGACGCAGCTATTACCAGAGTGACCTGACCCCCTCTCCCAGGTTCCATCCATCCCTTTCCCCCACCAGAAACTTAGGGTAAATGCTCTTCTCTCCATTCCCCTGCCCATCCAGACTCCTGGGCTCCAGGGGTGTCTATCGTGATGGCAATCCTAGGCACACCCAGAGCCTTGCCTTGTAGCTCAGAAGTCAGCCCCCCCCACCCCCCAACCCAAAGCAGGAAAAGTGGTCAGTGTGTTTTTAGAACCAAAACTTCCATTCTAATGGGCAGCTGCAACCTGCGCTGTTACAGATCCCCCAGGGAATAAAGAACATTCATGTAGCTTTCATTGATTGCAGTCTGCATAGAAAAATCATTGAGTGGAGCAGGCCATCATTTGAGGTGGAAGCTTTCATGTAAATGCTCGCCACGGTCGATGTTAAGCCTGCTCCAGGAGGTCTAAAACCAAACCAGACTGTCTTGGGACTGGAATAAGTTAAGACAACCCGGGCACCTGTTGTTCGATTTTCTTGGAAGGCAGACAAGACCATTTGAGGATTGTAGAGATTGCCAAGCGACATGCTAATTCCAGAGCACTGAGCAAAACTACCCTCCCCTAGGCTCACTTTCCTTCATCAGCTGTTTCACAAGTATCGCTATTGCTGCTAATAAAGCAGTTACCATTGATGGAAAACTTAACATGCTTGAGACCTCTAATGAGCCATTCTATGTGCATCACTTCATCCAATCTAACCTCATCACAACAATGCTAAGAGGAAGGTAGTATTGAAAGGTCTATTTTGAAGATGCGGAAACTGAGGCACTGAGAGGTTATGTATCACTCAGCATGTAAGTGAGGAAGCATTGGACCCCCAGCAGTCAGATTCTGGAGTTGGGCGTCAAGCACGATACCCTCCTGCCATGGACTTCTGCTTCAGACCCACTCATGGCCAGTCCCTCAGAGCCCGGGTCCTGACCCAGAGCAAGCATATTCCTCGCTGGCCCCAGTCTAGGACATTAACAGGCTCCTCTTGTTATAATTCAGAGAAGTCCTAGGCTCTAGGGGACCTCCTCTGGTTCTTTATCATCACCCCACTAGCCCTGTAATTCTGTGAGAACCACTTGCTTTAAAAGACTATGTTGAGCTGAAATGATGAGAATTCTCTCCAGCAATAGAGGCATACTGACTTTATCATGCAAGCTGTTTTAAAATAAAATTTTATTGATCTGCCATTGATTACAAAACTAAGTTTCAGCAGTACATCCTCACCCTTAGTGTATGACTCTCACCTCACCCACCACCGAAGTTCTAGTGCCCTTCCTGAAATCAGCTGAACACTCTTCCTTCCCAACCCCTCTGGTGACTGCTCTATTTATCATAGAGTCTGAGTTATTTTTGTTGTGACTTGTTAGTTTGTTTGCTTTGGGTTTTTATATTCCACATATGGGAAACCATTCCATAATTGTCTTTCACTTTTTGACTCATTTCACTTATCATAATCCCCTCAAGTTCTCCCCATGTTGTTGAAAAAGACAAGATTTCCTCTTTTTTAATAGTTGAGTAGTATTCCACTGAGAGTATAAACCACAGTTTCTTTATTGAGTCATCTGTCAATGGCCATTTAAGTTGATTCCATGACTTGGCTACCATAAATAATGCTTCTGTGAAAATAGGACTGCATAAATCTTTTTGAATCAATGTTTTCATTTTCTTTGGTTAAATACCTAGGAGAGGTATTGCTGGATCATATGATATTTCCACTTTCAGATTTGTAAGGACTCTCCATACGATGTTCCATAGAAGCTGCGTGAGTTTGCATTTCCAGCTGTAATGCAGTCTTGAAGGAGAAGTTTCTCCTTCTCTTGTGTACCTGGAACTTCGTTAGGGAGCTCTTGGAGAAATTTAAATTCTGGAATCATTTCATGCTTGGTCATTGAATAATGGTACATCTCTCTAAAGGACTAATTAGTAACCAAGTGGCAATCAGAGAGGTGAAGGAACACCCTAATAGCTGTTGGGGAGGGGAGGGATGGGCCAGGGGTTGGTCACAACCTCTTGATCCCCTTATCTCAATGATGGTTCCCAGTCTGGCCTCTCAGAATCTCAGTTTCCCTGCCACTCCCAGTGCCTGGGGCTTGCCTTTGTGTGTGGAGGTGAAGGAAGTCCTGATTTTCAGACACCCAACTGATGGCATTGCTGCATTTGCATTTGAATCACCATGACAACCACAGCCCTAGCCAGAGGTGCAATCCTTACTAGGAGAGAAGGGAGGAATCATCTCTGCCCCTACTTGGGACTTAGGGGGCTCTTTCTGTTCCTCCTCATGAGTGCTTGGCCAGTGTGGCCTACACCCCCAATTCAGAAGCACAGAGAATATTCCAAGCAGGGTCACAGAGCCTTGCCCTTCTGGCCCCAGGCATCGCCAGGTTCCTCCCAATGTCCAGTCTCAGGTCTACAAAGGTCAAAATAAATTTCCCTCAAGTCACAGGGGAAAAAGGAAAGCATCATGCTTATTCTCAGGAAAGAGAATGGTCTCTGTGACAATTAATGGATAAAGAAATTCAGGATGGCAGAGGGTTAATTATAGAGAAATTTTTAAAAGGCAAGACACATTAATGAGGGAGGTTTGATTATATCCTGCAGCTTAATCAGGGGTCCAGAAAAGCTCCCCTAATTGGTGTCCTCACTAATAGTTTATGCCACTAATAGTTTATAGTTTAATGGTGGCACATATTCCCAGGGATACATAGTAATTTTTTTTTTAATAACAAAAGTCTTTATAACTCTTTCTTTAAAAATTATTCTCCTATTGGAGAAGCCTGAGAAAAGGCCATCCCCAGCTGCTGTTGGTGCCATCTTTCCAGTGTGTCTGCATCTGCGTGGTTATGAAGCAGACTGACCCCACAGCCTGGCTTTCAGGGGGTTCCATGAAGAGGGGGTTCCATAAAGCAGCCCCCTTAGCAGGATCCTCAGGCCATCCCTAGCCCATGATCTTTTCTGGAAAGACCTCACTTATCCTCCAGGAAATTGTCACAACACTCTTTCTCGGCACCCGTTTTCCAGGAAGGCCTTGTACTCAAGTTTGGAGTATGCTTTTGGTGTTTCCACACAAACCCCAAAGAGGAATGAGGAGAAATATAACCCTGTCTTCCGCAGAGCCAGGGGCAGGTGTTAAGAATATAAATACACCCAGAATGATAGCTCTGGGCCACTGAATCAACATGTGAACTGCTGGAGTTACCAAGGTGGTTTTAATGCAATTTATCATTCACCCTGATTCCAGATGTTTGTATCTTCCAAGGCTCACAGCAAAAACCTGTGAGCACTGGGGGAATCTGTACTGGGGGGGAGCTATGGGTGAGGGCAGGGCCTCCCTGGTCTTCTACCCCATTTCCCACTTTGGGGAGACTGGATCCTAATTGCTTTCTCACAGGCCCTCTCCCCATATACGCTGGACCCTGACTCACTGAAACTGCAAATTGCTGCAAGTAATGAGAGCACCTGGAAACTTTCTGGCCAGACCTGGTCCCTTGGCAGAAGGGCTCTGGTCACGAGAGCCCTCCTTAGCCCAGACTCGGGGCCTTCATTTCTCCCCTCAAGCTTCAGCTTGGTAGCTCTCCATGGCTGTTTTCTGCCCTGCTCTTCCTGAAGGCAACAGCTTCTGGAAGGGATTCTCTCTCTGCAGCATCATTATGCTGGTTAGTCAATGGGCTGAGTGTTAATACTTCTTGACGTGGAACATGGGTGGAAATCGAGAGTGATCTGAGCAGGGTGGGGGCAAGCACCTTACAGAGCTAACACTTGGAAATAAATCCGCATGTACTCCCTCTTGAGGTTGTACCAACCTCCTTAATTCCCTCTGAAGAGAGCCTGGCTCTTTTTGCTGTGTTTTCTTGTGGAATCACCACTCAGTCAACTGGGATATCTACCGAGCATCCTTCCACCTCCTCCCCTTAACACTAGGGACTTCCTGTGTCCCTGAGCAAGAGCAGAGATGGGCTCGATGGCAGCATGACGGGGAGCGAAATCTTTAGAATCAGATAGATCCAAAGCTCCACCTACCACTTAGTTATACAACTTTGGCCAAAGATACTTAAAGTTTTTGCGTCCCAGAAGTGTCATCTGTCAGATGGAGAGAACAGTTGCTTACCTTGTGGGGCTTTGGGGGAGATCCAGTGAGTTAATGTTTGCAAAGTGGCTGGCTAGTACCTGGTCCTGTGTAGTGCTTATTGCGTGTTGGGCATGACCTTGAAAATGAACAGTATTACCTGTCAGGTATGACCTAGCTTACTGCCCGCCATGTAAGTCCTAGATTGCTACCTGTTATTTCTGACCTAGTGTATCATCTGATAGGAAGGCCCCAGCTTATTATCTGTTCAGTTGTGTGGCCACTACTGTTCACCTGGCCCGATCATCTCAACCTCTCCCTCTCTTTTTGTTTTTATGACCTCTGGGATTCCTTTGGGAGATAGGTCTTGGGAGCATGATCACCTTGGGCATGACCACCATACCCAAAAGGTGATTTGGTCTGCTTCTGGGGAAATCATTATGAACACCATATACCCTTAACCCCTTGACTCATTGGATCCAACCACAGACCAAACTAAGATCTAGCTGGGGCATCCAAGTTTTGAGCTGGCATACCAGGCAGCCTCTTAAGTGAGATAAGCCAGAGTATCCATCTACCATGTGATGCTGCTGTCTCTGCTTCATCACTGTCCCCTGGTCTGCCCAGCACAGAGTGATAATTCAGGGTGAGGGGAGCATAGAATGCTGCCTTCCAGCTCCCAGATCCATGCTTAGTCAATGACCCCTGAAAGCTGCAGCCTTTTGCAGATGTAAGCCACTTGGCAAAGACCCTGCCATTTCATGCCAATGGCAGTTGGGTAAACATCCTTAAGAGTATTCTGTCTGGTGCTACATCTTTCCTAAGTATCAGCAGGACTCCCAATGCCTTTACATGACCCAGCCACACCTCTGTCCACCTGAAGCCCACTGAGGCATATTCCAGAGCTAGCACAGAGTCCCTCCCCACAGACAGAGGACACCTTCCATTAGGCTGGGAAAAGAGAATGCAGATTTTATGTAATGGATGAGAGATGAGCTTTGGAATCAGCCAGATTGGAGCTTCACTTACTGCTGGGGTGACCTTGGTCAAGTCCATCACCACTCTGACCCTCAGTATCCTCATCGACAGAATGAGGACAATCAGCGCTGGTATAAAGATGGATGAAAAAATGACCATGAAAGTGCTTGGCAGAAGGCTACACACTGAGCTGTGGTCTCTAGAGGTGATGCTGCATTATCATCCTCCTTTCACTAGGCAGTTAAACCACTGCAGGATGGGCCAGGACACGTCGAGCAACCTTGATGGAGAAAAGGGGAGAAGCAGTCCTCCAAGGAAACAGGGAGAAAGCCTGTGTTGCAAACTTCGTACAGAACTGCTGAAACCCCATTTCAAATAGTTGCTTACTCTCTATTTGCTCCATCACACGGTGTTTGCTTTTTTAATTCCCTTCCAGTTCTTATCCATGTGCCAGACAGCTCAGAGATCCCTTCATGGAAGGCAGACTGAGCTGAGTAGATGCCACCCTTCCTCCCAAAGGAGAGTGGACAAAAGATTTGGCTGTTAGATCTCGCTAGTACTGGGGATCAGTGAGGCTGTCCCCAGCATCTAAATCTGTATAAGCAGCTTAATTTTATCTCTCCCTGCACCTCCATGTCTGGCCTCGGGGAGCCAAGAATTCTCGGAGGGAATAAGTGAGCAGGAGGCTGTGTCCTTTGTTTTTCTTCTTGCTGCTGCTTCCTGAGCCCGGGACCTCGTGCTGGTCATCCTGCCAGTTTGGGTTGTTTTGATGCCTTACATCTTTGTGATAACATTCCACACACAGAGCTGGGAGCAAGAGAAAACAAGAAAGCATCTAGCTCAGAAAAGAAGCCTTGATAGGCCCGATGGGTAAGAAGCATTGCCAGAGTGGCATTCAGTGTGGATAACTCTTTCAAGGTAGGCCCAGGTAGCCACACCTCTTCCCAGAGCCATCTTCCTTGTCCAGCATCTAGCTTTCCCCAGGACCAAGGACTTAAATTGGACTCCTTGATCTGCACTGAGATCTCAAATATAATTGGTTACTCTGGCAAACTAAGCAGAATAAATGGATGAGGGGCAAACAGTGTGGAATAGTGAATGGGGTGTGGGAAGGTACTTTGGAAAACATGAAGAATATTCTAGTACTGTGAGCTTGGTTCCACAGCGTGGCGGAAGGACATCTGTGTGAGTCCTTGGGACTGTGCCAATTATTAGCCAGATTAAACAGGCAGTTCTTCCACTTGTCACTGCTGCAGCTGCTGCCTGCGTGTAGGAGGCACAGGGACCCTCCAGGAGGTTGAGGCCAACAGCAAGGGAGAGGTGGTGCTGGTGATTTAGCGCCTGTGGGCAGCTCCACTATACCCACTAAAGAACCATACTAGGGCCTGGCATGAAGGACTCCAGAGATAGCCAGCCCATGACAAAGGCCCTGGATCATGATGCTTACATGGGGAGGGAGAAAGGGGAGGGGCTGAAGAACTAAAGCCACAGGGTCCCTTGTACGTAGGAAGGTGGTCCTGGGGGTGTCTGGTGCCACCTACGAGGAATGTGAGCCCTGAAGTTGCATATGGAGTTAGGTATATTCTTTGGCACATGTTTGTGCTAAGCACTAAGAATAAAGGGAAAGCATCAAATAGATGTCGTCAGATAGTGTGCCATCAGATAGCTGGCAGTCTTGGCGACGACAAATGGCAAGCAAGAAAGCAAAGATCCCATCATCACAACTCGAGAGGAGTGCTACGAGGGAAATAAACGGGGGTTGTGGGACAGTAATGGGGTCCAGAGGGTTACTGTATGAGGTAGTCAGGGAAGGCCTCTCTGAGGAGGTGACTGAGCTGAGAAGCAGAGGACAAGAAGGACCATCTTCTGAGAGGAGCTAGAGTGTGTCTGAAGGCCACACACCTGGAGTGACTGAGGAGCTAAACCACAGTGGCAGGTGGAGTGGCAAGTAGTGAGTGGGGTGTAGGGAGGCTGGGGGGAAGGCAGAGGTCAGATCACATGGGGCTCCGTGTGTGTGTGTGTGTGTGTGTGTGTGTGTGTGTGTGTGTGTGTGTGTGTAAGGAAGGGAAGAGACCGAGTGAGAGCATTCAGGAGAGCACACACACGCTTATCCATAGATGTATTTTTTCTGGGAGGAAGCCCTATCACTTTCATCAGATTTCTAGTGCACTAAGCAATCCAAAAGCACTCTAGGGAATTTCTGAATCAGACTTGGTCAACTAGAGCTTTAAAACGATTGTGCCATTGTGCCGTATGATTTCTATGCCTAGAAGCTCTGCATCCTAAAGCAAAAAGTAAGTTCCTGGGGCACCATTTCCAGTGCTCTTCCAACAGCACAGGTGCCCGGGTAGGCTCCAAGTAATAGCTGTGGGCAGCAGAGTGTCCGTGGGGACCAGGTATGCCAGTGCCCAGAGGTGTTCGGAGTCCCATTGGCCAGGATCACTCAGGTACCCTGGTCAGTGGCAGGAGCCCAGGGCTGCAGGGAGAGTGTGGCCCCTAGTCTGTGCTCGCAGGCACAGCCTCTGCTCCCCAGGCGATGACCGGGATTAGTGAGTACGGGCTCTCTTCTGCTTACAGCCTCCTCAATGCCAACAAGATCAACTGCCTGCGGGTAAACACATTTCAGGATCTGCAGAACCTCAACCTGCTCTCCCTGTATGACAACAAGCTGCAGACCATCAGCAAGGGACTCTTTGCCCCTCTTCAGGCCATCCAGACACTGTGAGTATGCCACCCCACATGCCAGTGCAGGCCCAGGCGACAGTGACCCAAACATACAGCCCCAGAAAACACCCAAAATGAAGGCATAGTGAGAACACACCAGAGGACTTTCTGGATCCTGCACTGGAAGTGGAATTACAACATTATTGCCAGCTTCCCCATGCTAATGCACAAACCTTGCCTGATGCCGTGCCCAATGCTCTCCCTGAATTCAAACTTTTAAGCTTTAGACCAACCTATGAGGTAGTTGCTATTGTTAGCCCCCATTTCTAGTTGGAAACCAAGTCACAGAGAGGTTAAATAACCTACTAAAGGTTGCACAGCTAGGAAGAAATAGGATTGGAATCCAAGCAGAGTTGCTCCTGAGTTGCTCTCTTAACCTCTGTGGCCACTCTAATCTGCACAGGATTGTCTGCTTATAAGCTATTCCTGCCCACCCTCACCACCTGCCACCAACAAAAGCAAGCCTCTGACAGGAGTGCGCTGGGAACATTCACCTCCCTTTCTGGGGAGCATTTTCTCACTCCCAAACTCTGCAGATATTCATAAATTGTTCACTAACATAGATGACATTTGAATACAGATCACAACTCAGATTTTTGGTAGCTTCAGACCCCAGTCCAGGCCTGACCACGAGCCTGAGGGTTTCTGGAGACCCCCTGAGTCATTTGGAACTTATTGCCCCTGTAGACAGAGACAGGAGCCAATAAAAAGAAAACGCTGCTGCTACCTGACTACACGCTGTGCACAGTGCTGTGCAGCTACCTAACCGAGCTAGGGTGGGGGGGCCGGGGGGGCAAGAACCTCAGTGCTGCTCTTGCCATGAGGAGGACACTGACAGCAGCAGCACTGCTGTATGTGGAATGCTCACCAGTGCCAGTCTCAGTGCCAGCTGCTCTATGCCTGTTGTTACTGAGCTTGGAGATAAAAGATACAACCTGTTCTAAGTGTAAACTCTAAGCCTACAGTGTGCTTTGCCCATCAGGATTGGCATGATTGAGCTTCCGGGGGAGAGGGAGGCAGGGGTCCCACCCCTAGTTCAGAGCCCTGGGAGCCTGGTTCCCCAGACCAGCCACATGCCCCATGACTGCCTTCTGCAGTCAGCAGGGCTCATGCCCCTTCTCTGAACCCTGTCTCAGCAGCCCCAGTGTTATGGAGGGTCCCGTGCCAGGTGGGCAGTGGCGGGGCATGGCATCACAGATCACTCCTGATTCTTTCATCCCTCTTGCAGCCACTTAGCCCAAAACCCGTTTGTGTGTGACTGTCACTTGAAGTGGCTGGCTGACTACCTCCAGGACAACCCCATCGAGACCAGCGGGGCCCGCTGCAGCAGCCCACGCCGCCTGGCCAACAAGCGCATCAGCCAGATCAAGAGCAAGAAGTTCCGCTGCTCAGGTAATCAGGTTATGGGGCTGGGCCCCACTTTCCAACTCGAGTACAGCAGCCCCAGAGAGGCCAATAATCCAATCTGGAGGACAGCAAGCGCTGTAATGGCTCCTGGGGAGCATCTTTGCAAATTAAATTGGGAAAATTCAGTTAGCCCTACAGAAAACCAATTACCTTATGGATTTAAAATAAAACACATGCGCGCGCGCACACACACACACACACACACACGCACACACACACACACACACTAAAAACATGGACAGTGAGGGGAAGGGGGAGCTATTTTCAGGAGAGACAGAACCCAGAGAAACGCATAACTCCAGGGCTAGGCAGAAGCCTGAGGTTGGGGCCGCCTATACACCTGTGCCCTTTAGAAGCTGTGATCTGTACTTTTCAGTGTCCAAAGGGTGCCCCCCCAAGTGGCAGATAGATAAATAAATATACCCAGGCCAGAATGCATGTGATCTTGGGGGCCCTTCATTTCCTTCAAGACCACCTTTGGTCCAGCCCTTCGACCACAGTGTTGTACAGGCTTCACACACATTTTTGCCAGCCTCCGCCCCAGCCCAGACCTGTGCCTTCAGACACTGGAGACAATAGCAAAGAGCTGTGCTTGGGAAGATAGGGGAGGCTTGCACTCCACTTCTCAAGCTCTCTCAAAATCTCCCCCCTTTCCACCACATCCAGTAAAGACCCTGGGGGAAAAGAGCAGGAAACTTCTCAGCTCTTCCTGGAAAGAGCAGGAGCCAGATGGGCAGGCTGTTAAAAATAACTATCACTTGTGGTGTTTGCTGCTGGAAAGGATCACCTACCTGCATTGTCCTCCCAGTGATGGAAATGGATAGGGGAAAGTACTGACCCTACTCTCACTATCTGTGCTCCACAAGAGCCATTCTCCCCCCCACCGCCAACTGAGAGCATCTTGCATAAGTGAGTTTTTCTGGGTAGAATGTCAACATGGGGACTGGTGCTGGGAGAGAACCAGCAGGCAGACTTCTGCTTCTTGCAAGTCATTCTTGTCCTCTAAATCAAGTTTGTTAGTTCCTTTTTCTAGAATGATGAACTTTAGCCACTTAATTCTTTCCAACAGAAGCAAATACCTTGAGAGGGCTTGGCGATACTATAGGGGTGTGTGACAATGAGATGTTGGTCCCAATCTGTCTTCCCCGGAATCATGATGTCAGTTGCCAGGCACTATCTTGCTTCGGATGAGCACTATGCTAGCTTCTTGTAGGATCTGGTTCATCCAGGAGGTCTCTGAAATCAGCAGGAGTGGTCCCTTCTGCAGCACATGGAACCAAGGGCTCAGGGGTGAGGGGCCACCCCAAGGTCACAGCCAACACATGATGAGGCAGGACAGACCTGAGATCTGGCAGCATCTAGGCAACAAGGAACACTGGGGAAGGAGCTCCAGCTACCTAAATGACATCCTTTAGCAGCCTTGTTACCTTACGTCGCCTCCTCCCACCTCCAATTCCTTCCTTAAGTTCTTCCTGGGCCAGCAGCATCTCTGGGAGGGAAAACCCCCTCGCAGCCCAGAGGTGTCACCTGAGGTGCAAACAGCCTTTCCCAGGGTGCCTTTTCTTCTGAGGAACACTTCTTATTCCCTCTGCCATCTATCTCTGGCCAAGACTGAGTTAATGATCTCTGCCAAGAAGATGTTGTGTCCAAGAAGAGGGGGGTGACAAGAGGCAGGGTACCATCTGCCAGCATCAACCCCTCATCTTGTGTGGGTCCTGGCATGATCTCAGCCCCAGGTTGAGGCCAAGGCCTGGGTAGAAGGGCAGGGAAAGAATCAGCCCAGGCCCAGGGACCCATATCCTCCAGAGACAAAGTCCTAACAATTGCCTGGGAATGACTTTAGGCTGGGAATGGGGGTGGCAGATTGGGGGCTGGAGATCCAGACAGAGCTATGTTGGAGAAAATTTCAAGTGACCTAGGAAATGCAGAGATGAATTCTACCTCTAATTCTGCCGCCCCCCCTCCCCTCACCTTTGCACTGGAGAGATCCTGGCTGCTTTTCCTATGTGCAGTAGGAGTGGCTAGAAATTAAAAAACAGAATGAAGGGGCAGGATTCTTGGAGTGAACCCATCTAAACTCTTTTTTTCTTTAAATCATTATTACTTGAAAAGCTTATTCCTATAAAATTAGAGAAATGTAGTATGTAAAGGGCCTGACAAAACATTGATACGCTTTTATTTTATGAAGCTGTAGAGGGATAAGAGGCAGAGAGCGGCCTGGCTGAGCTCTGCAGACCTTGACTTGGAGAGGTGCTGGGGCCCAGTCCTGCCTTGGCCTTGGGGGTCACAGAAGCCATAGGTCTAAAGCTCTATTTCCAGGAAGCTCCAGAAGGAATTAGGAGGGGCAGGTGACATGTACTGGATTTGACAGATAATAACTCTGTGTTTTACTTTCCCCTAAAAGCACCCCATTGAAAAGACAGCTGATGTAATTAGGAGCCAATTTGAGGGCTGCTCCTGAAACACATAAAGCCCCTCCTTAGGTGGGGGTCTGGCTTCCCAGCTGCCCAGTGTCTGCCTTTATTAGCTGCATCCGCCACCCTAGGCAGCAAGATCAGCTTAGTGGTGGATACTGCCGGCAGGGCTCATCTGACCATCAGATTATGTCCCCCTGGAAAGGCAGTATCTGGCAGCCAGGACCCTAGACCCAGCCCCAAGGGAACACCTGACTGTTGGAAGATTCTGTCTGTCTTCCATTACCCCTCCCAGCTTTGTGTAGAGACTGATCAGCAAGAAGAGCCCCCCCCATCCACCCCCTGCCCCGGTGCCAACATGGAGGCCGCTGGCTGACTCAGTGTGTCCCCAGGTAGCAGACAGCAAGACGCTTCCTGGCACATTACAGAGACCACAGAGGTCACCAGCCTGTGCCAGAGATGAAGAAAGCAAAGAACACAGCAGAAAAGTCTTGTCTGAGGTTATAGAGAAATTTTCAGGGCAAGATCTGACATCCAGGACTTCTGACATGAAGATTCTTGACCACTTTCTCCCCGGTTGCCTCCATTTCTTTCTGTTGAGCGAAACCAAAGAGAAAGAGAATGAGATTTTCAGGCTTGGGGGCAGGAACTTGAAAAGGTTGGATTTCCCCTGCTCTGGTACTGAAGCCTTGATCAAACTGAGTAGGAAATCCAAAAACCAGTGTTTACGGTTTTGCCCCTCTGAGGAGTCAGAGAGGAGTTGAGTCTAGGAGCAGTTGCTAACTCGAACTGGGAAAACTTAGAAAGAAAAGAGGCCAGACCCAGAGCTGTGGAGTGACCTTGACTCAGGGTCAGTCATTGCAGATGACCTGTGTGCACTGCCGAGATGCTGAGACCCTCTTGTCTCCAAAACACCTTGTGGAGGAGCAGTGGCCCGTCCCTCCTGCCACAGGGCAGAGCACGGGGTCCCAGTCGAGTCCTGGCTCTTTGTCTCTTCACAATGCGCACATCCCCAGTCCAATGTCAAGGGGAGGAGTCCCAAGTCAGCAGGTGCATGGAAACGACCCCCATTCTGGCAGATAGGGCCAGAGAGGCTGGGCAACTTACTTGGGCCCTGAGCATCAAGGACAGTTGGCTGGTTGTTGGTGGGCAGTCGGTTATAATGCCCACAATTCACCAGCAAAGAGGAGGTCAAGAAGGACCCAAGACTCAAGTGTCTTCCCCTTTTTTTCCTTCTCTTAGTCTGAAAGAGGTATCTCATAGCAAGGGGGTATTAGTCACCCCTTTATGAATATTGTTCTCAGACCACTGGGATGTGGATTACTCAGTCCCAAACCAGAGCCCCACCAGCTTGTCCCTTTTCTTCTGGCTAGGAACATGTGTTTGGCCCTCCTCTCTTATGCCTTGACTGATCTGGAATGAACATCCATCAGCCAGAGAGTTTGGGGTTAAGGGGACCCTGACAGTGGAATACCAAAGAGCCCTTGTATAAAGAGCATTGTGGTGTTGCCAGACCACTGGGAATTGTGGACTGTCTCTTGAAGGGACAGGGGGAACAGACTGCCGGAAGCACCCACCTCGTGGGATGGAACCCAGATTGCAGAGCGTGCGGAGGATGCTTCTGCTAAGTTTGGTGTCTCATCACATCCACGGGAGTGATTGGCATTTAGAGGTTCAGCTCAGGCCTGTGATATGACTGCGGACATCTGGGGTCGTAATTCCCTTGGGAAGGATCCGTTCTGCCTGGACACTCCTGAGTAGGGGTATCCAATAGAACCCTACCTGTTCTCCCACCTTCTTCCTGTGTCTCCCCGGGGCAGGTGGGGGTGGGATAGAACCTCCTGTCTTCGGAAGTGCTCCTGTGGACCCCCGCTCCTGGTACTAATCATGCCCGGTGGGGGCCTGCTCCGGCTTCCGCTTCTCCACGCTGCTTCCTCTGAGCGCTCCTGTCCTCTCTCTGACGCTGCTTCCTGACCTTGACTCTGACCAGTCGCCGCGGGGCTTTCCTTTGTGCTTGATCTAACCATGTGGTGGAACGATGGAAACGGAACATGGTTCTGTCAAGCACCGTGGAAAGCACCGCGCTCTCCTGCAGCATGGCCTGCCGCCGCCAACGCCGCCGCTGGACACCTCTTCTCTGCTCTGGACCACCTCGGCCCACCACCTACCTGCCAGACCCACCTCTCCTGGTCTAGCCTTGAAAAGGGCGGGGGGCGGGGGAGTCTCCAAAGATTCAC